>KN893804.1:0-15811 GCA_000934455.1 Apostichopus parvimensis | reverse complement strand
AAGGGTTGCTCTTGTTCCGGTATTAAATATAAACTTATTAACTTCAATAATGATGTATTGTCGGAAATGGAACACTCGTTAACTTTTTCTTTGTTCATCATTGTTATCTTATGTTCATTAGTTGCCACTCGTCCGCACATGCCCAATGACATGTGACTGGAATTTTACCCAAGGATGACCATTTTACAGTCCTATGTTTACGTTACCGTAAGGTTTACATTGCTGATGTATTTTATGACGCCCAGAGAGTAAGTTTTAACAAAAACCGTGACATGCCAGTATAACTTAATGATGTGCTGTCTACCATGTAACTACAAACGCATCTGTGATAATATATACCGTAGCTCGAAATAATGTCAGGAGAAACAGCGATATAATTAACAACAAGACGCTTAGAAGCGTTAAAGCAGTTACTTTAGTTAGCAAGTCGATAATGAATAAATAAGCGCTCCGATAGAAACGTAAAGGAGAGTTTCCCCAATCATCGTTATAATGAAAGAATGGCAGAAAATTGTTTACTGATTGTTATTTTGTTTAATGGAATAAATGTAACATGGTCAATAAATAGTGTCTTATTAGTGTATTATTAATTAGGCTTAGTGTCTTAATAGTGTCTTATTAATTAGGCTTTAAAATAGGCCTACTTACTTATCCACGGTGAATGAGATTTGTGCGTATGCTGTGGAAGTATAAAGGAACAACAAAGGCGGTAGAATGAGACCTGCATTTGATTGGAATGGAATTATTAATGATAATTTTATCAACCCGTATGTTTGTCAAGCCCAACATCTTTTTAGTAAGCACAATTCCAGCAGAAAAAAATCTTAAACCTTTTGATCAGTTGATTTGTTTCCGATACCTGACGTGCGTCTTGTTAGTAAACAAAGCTCAGATTGGGCCTACCTTTAAAATCATTCATTCCATTGCGGCAAATAATGAAATTTTACCCTCTTTGTCACAGCTTCGCCCAACGTGAACTAAGGTGTCGTGTTGCGTGTATAGCGCTTCCTGTAGTATTCACGTTTAGTTTTACTGTAGGCAGCCTGGGACCCTATTCTAAAGGGCATCGAGTTCGACTTGCCAAATTCTTTCTAGAGCCCTACGGAGAGGATCAAAACCGATTAATGATTTTTCCTATACGAAGGCATGGATGGCGATACGATGAATTTGTTGCAAGATCGCTTTGTTTTTCATTAGTTGTCGAAATGTAAAGGCCGCTATCAATGAATACAACGCTCAACATGCCAATCGATGCGCGGAAAACTAGGTCGCTTGTTGACATAAATGTTTGAACAACAGAGTAGACGAAGGGGAGATGGGGTGGAAGGGGAGGCTGCATCCGGGCCCGTTACACCCAGGGTTCTGGGAAATTATGAGAGAACGAATAACTTTCATAATATACATACTTATGGAAAAATGAAGAATATAAAACCGAGGCTTGGTGACATCATGACCCCCCCCCCCCAAACAATAACGTAAACATAGGTAAATGTAAAGAATCGAACAGACGAAGCGAGATCTGCTGAGAAATCTTGATATGAATTACTTTAAGTTTGCCAATTGTCTCTCGTGTGTTAAAAATTAATGGAATTTTATGCCTGAGTGCTCTTCCACTTAAGCAGCAGCCACCTCATTCTGGTTGTGGGAAAGCGAGCCGTTTGCATGTTTGTGTATGCGAAGTTGGATGATAATTAAAAAAAAGTTTATCAGTGATTAGAAATCGAAATGTGATTGTAATATGCATATATATACATAGAACGGGAAAATTCATAAAAAATGGGTAAATATTCAATAGAGTGTAGTCGCTATAGTTTAGTACAACTTGATAGAATCGGGTTCATACCGCGTAAAGTGATATCAATAAAACATCTGTCAAAAGGAATTAACACTCTTGTTGTAACCCTCTATCTTGACACTTTTCGATAAACGATGTAATCTACTAGGTTTTCATTCAATTTTTGACATCTAGTCAAACGTGTGATTTTGTAAAGTTGTCATAGCCAATGGAAAATGTCATCGGCGGTAGCCCTGCGGCCTTAATGACATGTACGTATTGTTCGCATCATTTTAATCTTGTGATTTTAATGTTGGAAGTGGACCAAAAGCAAGGATATGGAACCATTTCCACGATTGCTAAAGATTGTTAGTTTTACCTGAGTCTGTTGAAAGCATTCAATACTATTCAACTCACCAAACCAGTCATTATTTGAATCATCCAGTCCGACCGCATATTAAAATATGAACCTATCCAGAATGCAGGATGTTGTATCGTGTAAGGTCGGTATGTCGAGTAGAATATCGGTTCTTCGCTACCTGTAGGGTGTTTCATGGTTGAAGCAGAAATAAATGCCATTTTGGGTGTATTTCCCACGATCAATCGTACCTCGTCGGTATTTCAGAGGTCTGTTGGGTGTAAATATTCAGCAGTGCAAACATTGTTTACACACTAGTTCTCTCTGAAGGGCCTAGTTTGGCCTTCACATCAGGACGGTGACAGGACAGACAGGTTCTCCCCTCGGAAAAGTGCCGAATACAACTCGGCATTGATGTTTTGTCTGTATGATACGTATAGAATATCACACTTAAGGTTTGATGAGGTGCATTCATCGAAATAGATATGTTTTTAAGTTGAGGCAATTGAAGGCAACTTTGACCTTTGAGTGGATCTTGGGAGGAATTTCAAGTCGTTCAATGCAATAGGTAGAAACATTAATAGCAAAAGAAAATGCTCATGCAGCTTTCGTATAAGACTCCATGTTACCATGGTATTAATAATTGTAGACGATATGAATCATATTCTTGTCAGATTTGAAAGGTGAGACGTCGCCATTTTGAATCTGAGGGCATTGGTAGCAACGCAAGTTAAAGGAAACGCAACTTACCTGACAATGATGATTGGTCTATGTGTTAGAGATGGCTGCCATGCACAACTCCCCAAAACAGCTAAGAAAAGAAAAGTTTTAAACCATTTGAGAGACCTCGCCGATTTAAAGTTCCTTCACACACAGAGCTGAAGTCTTGATCAAGTCTAACTATATGACATCCTCGAGTCAGATGTGTTATGATTTTCTTTATTTACAAACATTTATCGTTTTTGTAATGTAGGTGGATTTCGTAAATCTAAAATATCCTCTTAACGTGACGTCTTAAACATTACTAAATGACGTCATGCGTTAGCACTGTGCTAACGTTCTAACTTGAAAAGCACCCCAAATGGAACTAAATTGTTCTTAGGTAGGGGGAGTTGTTTATCACCAGAAAAGAAAAATGACTCGTTCATATCTGCTAAAGATGATGATTGGGTTTGTGTCCATTTAGCGATAGTATTGAAATAAGTCAGTACCAAGCCTTCAAGAAACATGTGGTATAGATATGATATACGTTGTATATCTCAGCGTACCTAACATGTCAACTAACATAAAATGATCACGTTCTCAGCCTCATTTATTCATATTAAGTTTATCTGTATGATGGATGTCTATTTGTAAGATGATAGGCCTGCTTTGGCCGGTTATATCTAAAGCCATGATAAACTGTATGTTGACCTCAAAGCCATGTGACTAAGTATGTGCATTGTAGCACATAAACGTGATCCTGAAGATCACTTGAGTGCTACCACCATTCGTAGCGTAGATTGGATACAATATCTGTTCGTACGCAAAAGTAATTTCCGAACCGCCTATAACTCACATCGTTAACGGGCAAACCGAATGTTAATCTCCTCAGATGTTTAGAGAGTCTATTTAGAACAAGCTTGTTTGTATTTCTGATTTGATAAGAGTCATGGCTAATAGGAACTTTATTAATTTACTACTTAATAAGTCTTTCAATGGCTCGATTCTAGGATGCAATTTACATGTAATTTTAAAAATACATTATGTCTTCTGGGAAGAGTATATGGCTCTGCGGGCTATCCTGAAATGAAAAAGTGAGACATTTATTATTGCAGCTGCATCAGTACCCACTGGTTTTCTAGTTTGTTAGAGTTAGTCTCATGTTGTGTACTTAAAATGAGGTTTCGAAACCACGGAACGAACAAACTGATTTCCCTCTGACGTACATGTTTTCTCGCTGCATTTCGGATATTGAACCTCCCGGAATTTTTCAGAATATTGCAACCACCGATACATTATGATAAATAATCTCCGCCTGCTTTCTTTCACATACTATGGTAGGTGGAGAGAGAGGTAGATAGAGAGAGAGAGAGAGAGAAAATTCCGCGGCCTGTTTTCCCTATTTTCGTAATTTTGTTGTCTTCACCCGATGTATGCAATGGGAATACCTTTTCCCTTTCCATTCATAAGAAGATAAGTCCCAAAAATTAATGGATACTGATTTGCATTGGAATCAATAGCCCAAGGGGATAGTCCATAGGCTAAACATGTGTGTGATTGGTAAGCATATTCTCAGCATGGATGTCATGAGCATCAGTCCAAAGATATTTTACTCGTGGTCAATGCTTGCAAAGGGCTCGCCGACTTCTTTTATATTGGTTCCGACAATTTCAATGCCTTGATCAATGTGTAATTCATCTAAAAAATACTGAAAATGCATTTTCATGCAACCACTTCTTCAGGAAATTATGTTTATACCAATACCTTGAGGAGAGATATTGTAAGGTCATCTTCTTGGCCAAATAATGAGCCTGGAAACAGTTTCAATGTATGTGTAAAAAGGTTACGTGGTAGAAGGAGGTCAAAGATCAAACTTGGACAAATGTATTCGAAAATAGTATTGGTGAAAATGTTAAGGTGCAACGGGTGCATTATTTTATGCAAAATGCCAAATTACACATACATTGTTAATGACGACTGCTGGTAGTCGGATAGTGTGCGCCCGGCTTTAAAGGGATATCCCGTTAAGCTGTAATCGAAGCTGCCTAACATGATTTACATTAATCAGTAAATAAGAAAACTGCCTAAACACAACAACACAGTAGCTGAAAGTGTCATACCAAGACAACAAGTAATCATTATGGCTATTAGAATGAATTATTTGAATGGATGTCTAAAGCGTATTATGCAATGCAGAATATTCATTGCTCATTTACTTCAGACTTTTTGGGTGTATGATGAGCAATGTACCTCTATAGTGAGGACATCATTGTGCTCATGTACTCAAGGTTTAGTATGAGGTCTGCAACCGCATTGATTGCGTTTTTTTTTTACTTGCACAGAGATATGACTTGAATGACATTTTACTCAACGCAGTAAGAATTGATAACCGGTTTTCGAGAGTTCCGAGAAGTAATGATTAATGAACGGCTGTTCTGCTAGGTTCGTACTAATGTTTCATTATTTTGAGTGTATCATCATTGATGTCAGACAAAACGTAGGGCATATCGATTGTTTAAACTTACGTCTACTCTTGTACTTGAAAAGAAGTCTTGCGTCATATCATAGTGACAAAACACATTAAATTTCTATCTCCCGTGATTTTCATGATTTTCATGAGCATTATGGAGTAAATCGACACCCGGCTCATCCGCGAGACATAGACAAAGCTTAAAATACTGGTTTGTCAGCGAAAAGATGGTAAAGAAATGGTTGTTTCTGAGAATTCTTTCAAGTTAAACAAATCACGCATGATCTTATCACCTTCATGGCCTATCGAGTGTAGTCTAAGAGCCTATCGATAGCTAATCAAACCCTGCATTGACTTGCTACGTTCATCAACGCTGTACGCCTCAGGCTGAATGATATTCCATAATAACGCACACAGCAAGATAGGATATCTCATCACTTTACTGGCAGGAACAATGATGTCTCATATCGAAACGGGCATAAACTTTCATTCAGTCAAATTGGTAAATTTCTTGGTGTTATAATTGACTGTAAACTTACTTGGCACGAGTAAGTCAGTCAGATATCTTCAAAAATTAACAAAGGAATTGGTTTAGTTGGCAGGTTATAAGACATTTCTTACAAAAAAGAGTTCTTCGTGCAATTTACCTTGCACAAGAACCTCTTAACCTTTTAAATTGGTTGCTTTGCAAATATAGATATTCGCCACATTTCCATGTAAAGACCTCGTGATCGCACCATCAAGTTGTATAAGTCTCTTAATCTCTTGAAACTTTACGATATTGTCAACCTTAATGTAGCATCATAGACTTATCGTACCATGCACAGCCTCTTGCCGAAACGTTTTCCTTAATTCTTAACTCCTTTACAGCCAGTATGAATCAGTTTGTGTAGATTTAAGTAACGTTACAAGTTATTGCTTATATTTTTATTTTCATTTAGTGCATACCATACATTGATTAATTTCACAGCACAATTTTAATGTGGGAGGCTGTGGGTTTTAGTGGGGAATGGGGCGGGTTGGTATGGGGTTGGGTTTGTGAAGGTAGGTGGGGTCTGGAAGTCGGGATACGTATGATTAAATAAGTTTTGTTTTGCTTTGTTTACTGCCTCTCTAATTCCTCTGTTCAATATGGTATTGTGTATATTTCCAGCCGATTCACACATAGATTACAGTAACTACTGTAAATCTTAAAGTTTTGTACCACAGTAAAGCTGGATCGTGCTGACAAAGCTGATAAATCGGTAGCATATTACAGTAAGAACTAAGGATATGTGTAATCCCAACAACTTGGTTTGTTGGAATTACACATATCCTTAGTTCTTACTGTAATACTAATAGCACATGCTACCGATTATAGCACGATCCAGATTTTACTGTGGTACAAAACTTTAAAATTTACAGTAGTAACTATGTTCTCTGTATGTATCGGGTGATATTTCTGATTTGACTTTTTCATTTTTTATCTCAGTTTTTTTGGGAGTGAAACTCTTCTACAAGCACCTATGTTTTTGGTTTGAAGTTATACTTTCCTCTACTTCATTGTGTTCACATTAAGTTTGTTATTCTGTGTACTTGTACTTTTTAAAGTTGTAGAAAAACAAATAAACGAAACGAAACTTTTAACAAACTAGGGAGCTGCTAATCCAAACCTACATGGTAAATAGCTTTCTTTCACTTAGGCTTGTACAGAAACTTCCAATTTTGGGAACTTAAATGATTATGTTTTTATCCTCTTTTAGGTAAAGCCATAAAGACGTCACTCCCACCTAAAATCGATGGTGCCACTGAGCATCTAATTCTTCTCATGGATGGTAACTAAATTAAAACCCGTACTAAGCAAATGATATATCACAAAAGTTGCAGGAAATGCAAAACTAGTGTCACTGCTTCGGAATTAACACATTTTAAATATGGATAGCCCTAAGGGGTTGTCGGATATTACTCGAAATAAGGTCGATTGTGATCGAACTGTGACACCCTTAACTGTGTTTCCATAGTGTATAGTAATGCATGGGCGATTAAAGAGTTGTTCAAGTTCACAAGATTTCATCATGCAGATCCTTTTTAATGTTTTTTTTTTTAAAAGCTGCTGATAGGAAACCAATTTCCTACATTGTCATTGCAATTTCAAGCCAAAGAAATTATGCACGTGACACTCACAAACTTTTCATAACTTTTGCAATTTCAATGGAAAATTTTGGCCAAATCTCCAACAAGGTTTTTTTTCCTTCTAAAGTGGGGAACTCGTCTTAGAGATTATTACCTATCTCTCCTTTGACTGAATCTGGTCGTCTATGCTTAGTGCAGTGAAATACAAATGTTACTCTGTTGACAACTGAGTTCCCGTATGGCACAGAAGTTGTACATCCCTGATTCCAAAGCGTTTTACTTTAAACCACTGGGATAAGGCCTTCTTTCTTGGTAAAAAAACGGATCCAACAATCTAAGTAGTAATCTCAGCTGAAGGTTAGCAATTTGAAGCGCAATTCTGTTGGCTGATTTCACGTATCAGACAGAAGTTGTATACATCCCTCATACCAAAGCGTTTTACTTGATTTGTTTCGTAGTTGTGCACCCGATACACACATAGAACACAGCTACTACTGTATATCTTAAAAGGATTGTATCCAAAGTAAAACCTGGATCGTGCTTTAAATCGGTAGCATGTGCTATTAGGATTACAGTAAGAACTCAGGATATGTGTAATTCCAACAAATTCAGTTCTGATGCATTTGTTGGGATTACACATATCCTCAGTTCTTACTGTAAACCTAATAGCAAATGCTACCGATTTATCATACTTATCAGCACAATCCAGTATTTTACTGTGGTACAAAACTTCGAGATTTACAGTAGTTACTGCGATCTCTGCAGTGTGAATCGGCTGAGTTGTAAAGTCCTTTCATATAAGTAACTAGATCAGTTATATTCGTAGTTCGTCTGTATGATGAAATGTCACGGTATGCGATTGCGATCCTCTTGGGAAGGAACACAGGACAGAACATGGCATTCTGAGTTGCTATTTGCAAATGTTCTGGTTATACATTGATATTTGACCTGAGAAATGGAACTTAAACCTTTTTCCAATTACCTTGGGCAGGCACTTCGTTTCACACATAGTGCAATGTCATCTATTGAGGCTTTATTCTTATCGTAATGTGATACCTTGGATAATTTTTCTTCAAGTAGTTTTGTTTTCGTTTTTTTTTTGGAGAAGCTGGTGTCGAATGCTTGATAGCAGCTGTCGTATACACCTTAAAATATGATACAAGTTGTAGTTGAACGGTACGTACAGTGAGGCAAGTTTTTGCATCTTAGTGAGTACAGAAACTGTTGTTATGTGAGGAGAACTCCTAAAGCAAAACTTTGAATGAACTTCATCCTGATCACGTGGAACTACACACTCTGTAGTTTTGTGTGGAGATCAAAGGTTATTTGAGGTCATAAGAGTTAAAAATATTAAAACCTAAACGAGATACGTTCGAAAATAAATCTTGATTCAGCTTCATTCGTATAGTGGAGAACTTTGCAAGTATACGAACCATGTTGCCATGTATACGTTTGGAGTATACATTTGGAATGTGCTAAGCTGTGTGCTAAGCTTGTTTTAGAGATACTAGTTTCGTCTGTGTATGAATCACTTATTTAAATGAAAAAGCGTTTTAAACTTAATTGCCATGACGACATCATTCACTGTGTTGAAACGAAATGCATACACAGCATATAACCGAATTAATTTTTACCATGCAAGTGCTATGACAGTGTAATTTTCACCTGGTAGAGTTATACCCATTAACGAGTAAATTTGTACTTCAGTTACATAAATACTGGGTGATTATTTCCCAGGGTGGAATTTTGAACTAATTATAAGTGTAGAACAAATACAACCCCATGTAGTGTATAATTAGCTCTTATCTTGTGTGATTTACTCTACTTCAAAATAAATATTGTTGGTGGTATACCCTTTTTGATTGTAAAATAATATACTAAGAAGGGATATTTTACACCTTGTTACTGATATATATATAATTCGTGCAAAGTACATGTTATGTGGGTAAAATTACCCTTTTGGTTAAAGAGGGAACGTTTTTTTAAAAGTGAATGTAAATTAAGCACTGTAAATGTGTACATGTACATAAATCATTGTGTCGTATGACACGCAGAATATATAAATTTACCCACAAAGATCAGAAATACACAAACCGGCTTTACCTCGGGGTATATGTACACGTTTACCGGGCAATGGCCAAGGCAATGGTTATATTTACACTTTGTGATGGTATAACTACATTTGTGGATGTTTATTATAAACTTTTCCAGTGTTTAATAACAATCCATGTGTTAAAATAGCTGACAACAGTGTAGAACTCCCCGTTTATTTTTTAGACTGTATGAAGATTATGTAGCAAGTGCTAAGACAATGTAATTTTCACCTAAGGATGTGGAACGTTTCCAGTATTATTGTTATAAGCTGTCATATTTCAACCACCGGGATATCCCTTTCAGTTTGTAAAGTATAAGAAGATTCTGTAGTATGGTTGGTCTAGTTGCCTCTTGTACCCCTCAGTAGTACTTTTCCTTGCCAATTGTGCAAGAAACGTCATTGATATGACCTTGAACAGCTACGAGGTCAGTGAACCACGTCATTGGTAAGCGTCGGAGGTTGGCCACGTGGTAAGCATTGTTTAGTTTGCATATACCGACCTGAAAGGTTTCTCATCACGTTCACGCTAACCTTTACGAACTTATGAACGAATAAAGTGATAAACGGATGACCATCTCACATGGACGTATTTATTTCTAGGAGATATTCATCTCAACATATTGTTTCTAAAATTTAGAAGTTTTTAAGATCAACTGGTTCCTACCGGAGGATTTCTACTTCAGTCATTGAAACGGATGCATATTACTTTAATAATGATATAGGAGACGGTCGACTCTATCTACAATATGGCTCACGTTATAAATCAACGTTTGACTAGATTTAAGTTAGTCATCTATCATTTAGTCTTTGATACTCGCAGTAAATGTTTAGTTTTCTACCACGCCACGAACCCTGAAACGTCAATCAAATAGAGAAAAGTTATCGCCCTCCCATAAATTGATTCGTTGGTTTCTGACTACTTAAAATCACCGTGGATTTGCTGTTCGCAAATGTGGGCGGTTCTTCAAGTTGTTTTGCGTGTTGTTCGTGCACGTTACTCGTATGACCCGTTCGTGTTATGTATTAAACGTAACCAGATTGTTCGTTCAGTCGGCATCAACTGTTCACGTAGGGCGATACTCTGGAATATAGAGTACAGCTAGGTTACATAGCTACGTACTAGTCAACATTTCAGACTATTGTTTACAATGAGATGTCCGTTGCAACCCACATGCCTTGTTTAAAAGACGACATCTATGTCAATTGAATTGTCGAAGAGTTGTTTTTGGAGACAAAAGCTTCGAGATAGCTTATTGCAGGTCACCAATTTTTGTTAGTTTTCTTTAGAGGTTAACCGATAATTTGCTCTGTTTGAACACTCTTTAGACGGGATTAGCAAGAAATTTGGAACTAAATGTTACGCGATTTTTCATCAAAGCTGGGATTATTTTTCTGAATTTCGGTAAGTCACATATAACATTACTCAAATCGGATTATACATTCGTTTTCAGCACGGACTAACCGTTGTCTACCTTTAATAAAAACAAGAATACAAAGTTGATTTCTAACTCCCTGTGACATGGCAGTTTTGTGTATTATTTGTAGGATTTGATGTTAAAAACTCCGTTTCATTTAATATTTCTTCAAAGGACAAAGAAACAAAACAAAAAACAAAAAAACTCGAGCCCCAATAAAAAGCCTTCCGGTTAATCCAAAAAATATAAACAATTATAATATAACAACATAACGCGTCGACTAAAGGTCACATCTGTTCATTTTCCCCATTTATTTCATTAAAATATGGTCTATTCGGATACATATTTTTTTCTTACCGTGATACGATTGTTAAAGTCAAACCCCGATTCCTACTGTTAAATCACCTGTTGCAGAAAATTGATTCGGAACTATCATGACAATGTAGTTGTCAGTATTAGAAGCCAAAAATTGGCAGTCGTTTTTTCTCTGGCTTTCGTTTATAATTTACTAAGTCCGTCAATAACGGAGATTATTAAATTAGGTCGACACAATTAGTTAGCCATATAGTCTGTATCTATGACAGGACGAATATTTAGAGTTTTGATGTTTTTCTTTTGGTCTCTGTATCTCGTTGGGTACGTTAAATATTAAACTATCAACTATGACAAAAGAAATCTTTTCCACGATATATTTCTGAACCTATGCAATCTTTTTGAAAGCATTTTTAAACTTGACCGGGACGTTGGATGTTTGCTGTTTATCTTAGTAACTATCACGGTTGATTCCTTCTAACAGTCACGGTGATTTTTTTAAAAGTTAAAATATGACTTTAGGCAGAATTTTAGCCTGGATATGTTCTAGAGACAAAAATAGAAACAAACACTTGAGTGTAAGCAAATGATTCTCTCTACCTATTCTGGTTTTCAAGATATATATGCTTAATTCTGCAATGCCCCATAAAGGCAAAAACGATGATGACGTCGGTTCCTCAGTCCAGGACTAAATGGAAACGTTATTTCATTGTTTTATAAATACTTATAGCTCAACCATAACATCTTCTTTTATCTTCATACAAAGAACAAGAACAAAGAACAAAATTCAACATCGCCCGTCCTTGAAAAATTTGTAACATATTACAAACGTGTCATTTGAAGCAGTAAAAGTTCCCATCGAATTTTGTGTTGCATCTGAGCTGAGGAACTGACCTAATGATCTGTGTATTAGGCTTCATAGTCCAGTCACTTTTAACTGATGAACCACAGCTATTTAAAATGTCATTTCTCGAAAATTCGAGGTGCTGTGGAAATAAACTTTGGACTGCTTAAACTGCTTTTTAACCAGTCTACGAAATATCATAATTTAATTATGTATCTATAGTCATTCTTTCTGTTCAGTCTGACCAAAACAGGATTGTATTTAGTCATCAGTGCAGATATATGAATTGGAGAAACTCTGTTATGTAATCTTTTTGTTCAGAGATCACCTTTGACCAACAGAATATTTGTTCATCATCATGTTGTGTAACTAATGTGACCACCTAAAATATAGTGTCTATGTACTCTAGTGGATGCAATGAATCGAGCTGTTTAAAAAGAAGTAAAGGTTTTGTTTTAATATAAAATTAGACTGAGATCATCTCTTAAAAACCTCTCATAATATAACGAATGGAAGAGAAAAAGAACATGGGAGAAAAAGATAATGAAAACCCAACAAGAGACATGCAGAAGATGTATCAAGTTAGAATATAGCACAGGGTCATTCGAAATCGATAAACTGACGGATTTTTAAAGCTCAACAATGCTGTATTCAAACACTCCCTACGATCAGTATTCACTTTTTGTTTCTATTATGATAAGTTGTTTTGTAATTCTGCAGATATACAGTCACAAGACCTTGATGGCGATCTGTATCGAAAGAAAACAGGCAATCATTGAATGTTACCAAGACTTATAAGAAGATTGCTATTTGAATAACGAGTATGATCGAAGGCTTTTTGAAGGCAAGACATGACGTTATGCAAGTAAAACAAAAACACAGAAAGTAATCTTATGTCAATCGAAAATAGGTGACTATTTCAAACGTCCCTGGGAGGAACTAGAATTTACCTGGAATTTAAAAATATTTCAAAACAGGAGAGATCTAGATGGTCGAAAGAGTAGCTGGATCTTAACGGTAACCTGCATGTGGACGTGATAAGATTAAAATATTTTGTCTTTATTCTATCTGTGTTTAGCGGTTAAACATTATCAACTGATTTACGGTATAATATTTAATGAATGTTTCCGAGGTTATTTTTCACACTATGTTTGTTGTTGCTAGGTATATAATTTCAGATACTTTACTACATTTATTCCTACTTATTCCTTTAAAGAGAGAAAATGAACCCTCTGTTGCAAGGGATCCTTTTCTCTTTTCCAAATAATGATACTGTACAGAAAAAAAGTTTAAAAGGCGGAAAGAATTACAAAACGTATTTGGGCAAAAAAAGTCCTTAAAACTTCGAATCATCAATATCCACGAAAGAAAAGCAAGTCGTGCATGCTAGGGAACTTAAATCGTGTATGAACATTAAAGGTATTACAGCTTATCGTATGGAGTAAGTACCATCCATTAATTATATCTGAGTATTTGCCTGTTCTTTGCAACTTCTTTTCAGTTCTTATAAGTCTGAGATCTAGTCTGATCTGCAAAGTAGAAGCCTTTTTAAATCTTTGCAAGAACACCATAAAAAGTTTTAAAAAAAAAATCAGAGTACCGGATGTTTTATATTGACTTTGAAGTTTCGGACTTTTGCACTAGAACATTTAAGAGCCAAACCAAATACTCGCAAAATGAGGATTTGAATGACATTTCGAATCTCAATATTGTTTATTTCTCTCTACGGGGTCCTTGTTTTTATTGGCCCCAAGTTTCTTCTTATCTTAAATGAGCATGTTTAAATTTATCTGAGTACTTTTCTCAAAGCCAAGACTTCTCCATTTGTTTGACAACGTCTGTCAGCATGAATATCAAAATAAGGAAGAAGGGGAAATGGCAATAAAAAATATGGGTGACCATTTATAATCCCATTGGCATGTTTGTGGATGATTTACTGCTCTTTCTTCTAATGGTGCGTTTGTCGCTGTTGCTCACCGGTATCATGTACTAAATAATGAGGTGCACTGACGGAGACCGTAAACAATGAAGAAAATAAGGGCAATTCTTTGAAAGCACGTGACCGTGACATGATCCCTAAGATTAGTGAGTACGAGAGGCGGATCACTTAACAGACTGCTGTCTTCAGATAACATCGTTTGGTCTAATCGATTGTAATGCTTTATCTCGTCTGCCCACCTACGCCCCTAGCAAAATAACGATGCAGCTTGTCGTTTTACTGATAATTATGTCATAGTGTGGCTATGTCGAACAAGAACAAACAACATCATGGTGAAAAGACTGGTGAGAGATGTGCCGAGGACGGAAGATCGCAAACTTGACTTTGTTTTTTAATACATCCGGGTAATCCGGGTGTTCTACATTAGATCAGTATTATGGCATAATTACCAACCCATAACAGTCTAACTTAACCTTACAAATGTTACACAACTCTAGGTATGACAGTTACAAACATGGAAACATCGCTAATGATCCAACGGTATTTCCCACAGAAACACATATGGTACTGCATTTCTCGTTACAACTGAAGAGGCAACATTCTCTGGTCATATGGGTAGAACTGGTGTCAATTTGAATCTTCAAATAGATTTAGGGACAAAGGTTAACATTGCAATAGACATTACGGACAACTTCGGCTGAAAAAATTAGAAGACAAATTAATATTCGCTGCTGTGTAATTTGTGCGCGCACACTCAACTGAGAAACCAACACCATATATTAAGGTACACTCATATTTTACTTCAGAAGACTCTAATCATATGTTTCTTCTGTGGTTCTTATTACCAGCGTATACAAAAGTCAGGTCGCTTAGATGGTTTGGTTGCTTAAAAACGCATGCCAATCATACTGACAGGAATAGGTGGCGCAGAATGAAAACCTAAAATATAATTTAATTGTGGCCCCCGAAATTGATAATAACGATTTGTTTTGATCAATTCTCTTGGGGCATTGCGGAGTGCAGACGCAGAAGAATTTAGTTTTAGAATTCCAGGGAGAAAGTACTTTTTTAAATTTTGTATATTATTTTCGTTAAATGTAAATGAGAAATGGCACTACATTCCACCAGATGAAAGTATTCAATCTCAAGGGATTACATATCATGTGTCTAGTTATTCATGTATCTTTGGATATCTCTTTGAGATCGCTTACTCATATCGTATTTAATTTAGCATATATTGAATGACATTATATTGTATTACACGCTATCATGTTGTCAAGTAATTCAAACGGTTGTTTGGTGTACTCGATGTATATCTGAGTATCGTTAAAACTCATATGAGTAATTATCACAGCTTTTAGCGAGTAATAGTAAATAATGTGATACTTTGTGCGTGAAAAAGTGTGGCGTGCGTAAGAGATGTGGGTGGTGTATAGGGTGGTAATATACTACCCCATCTCCATCTTCTACGGGGAAGACATTCAGTCGGGTTTTTGATTCCTTGCTTAGAGGTAAAGAAGTCTATGCGATGGTAATGACATGCGCATGCCCGTGTGTGTGTGTGACGCCTTAGTCTTAGCGATAACTCATGATGGATGAACTTCATATTTTGGTATGTGTATGCACCGGCTTATAGCGTAGATGGACCCTATTGTTTCTTTGCTAAGTTCAAAGGCCAGGAGAGGTCAAATTTCTGAAAACCTTGTAAATACGATAACTAAAATTTCGTAAAGCGGATGAACGAGATAGTATATGGATGCATCATATTAAGTAGAAGAAACTCATTGTTT
>KN893803.1:2271-29138 GCA_000934455.1 Apostichopus parvimensis | reverse complement strand
TGCAGTCTATTGTTCATGCAAGATTAATGAACTGACTATTTATAATTAATATTATTCATTATTTTTCATTCCTCAAAACTAACAAAGAATTAAAATCAAGTGTACTGTAATATCAAAGTGACAAAATGTGGCAATGTGTTTGTTCTGCCTGCAGACTGTATACAGACTTACTGTACACATCTCGTAGACATGTAGAGTTATACACTGAATTGCACCGTGCAATTTAAACACATCTAGATAGTAAGACACATCATAAAACACTTCCAAGGTGAACTAACTGTGCACACGTACTGTAAACAAATGAAAATGTCAACCAAACAAGGATAACCTGATTTATAACTGCAGTATTTCATCTGTTGAGAATATATAATAAGCTACTCACTTGTCAAATATTCCCTTGGAAAAGAGTCAGCATTAGAACTAAACACAACCAATCCTCCTTCAACTGGGATCAATAACTATCACTTACTTTTTACATCTTTTTTCAACCTTCTAATTTTCATTAGAGGGAAAAAATTGGGATCTAGCTAAGAGCCTAAGACCTTGCATATAAAAGAAGGAGTAAAAATATAATATTACTCTCACTGTCGCTAAAAGTTCTACCAAAAAGTCAGTGTCTCGATAATGGAATCTTACTGTAGTTCAGTTATATCACAATAAGGTTACTAATTATGCTAAGTGCAGATAGTTTTCAAGAACAGAATAAATAATATATAAATTTTAGCGTGACATATTTATTTACTGATCATACCATAATGTCTTTCTCCAGGTTCTCACAAGCACATGTAAATTATTAATTTATTATCTATAAAGACTGATAATCTGGTAAAAGGATTTATAAAAAAGCATTTTTTGGGGTTATATATGCTTCACACTTGGAAGATCGCCTATTTTGAGTGCGGTGGGGTAATGAAGGTGGGTTTAAACATTATGAATAATTCCAGTGTGCACTTTACACACACACTAATATACCAACACACACGCGCACCACACCACAAAAACTGATCTAGAGAACTTGCTAAAGTCCCTGTAGAAATTGCATTCTTTAAATGTTACTTGATACATGTGTCACATATGAAATGGAACTGGTACAGTACTGTACATAACTTTAAATAAATGAACCTATTTTTCTTGAAACACATTTAGCTAAAATTTGAGCAATTAATCCTTGTTCCTCATCCCAGTCTCGATCCCCATCCCTTTTCCCTACCATCACACAGGTCCCCCCCCCCCCAACTTTAGTTTGCTTCAAGATTTACACCAGCAAAACTATTAATATTGCTAAGTTTTCAAGGTCATTTTGCAGTAAATTGAGTCTTGGCCAGCAGGATTTACAATATGTTGACCTACATACATATACCATGTGTACTGTGTACATGTAGCATAATTGATGAGAAGTAATGGTATACGCTTGCAACTCTTATATCCAATTTTATTAAAGTGTGTTAAAATAGCAAAAAATGATATAAATACAGGTACAGTAATTAATTATTTATTTAGTTTTTGATGACCCGACATAACACCCAACACGGCAAATTCATTTTAAATAACTAACAATTGTAAAATCAGGCAAGACATCCATAGGGTAATTAAATCTCTGTTCTTTTCAACAAAACTTAAACAACACTTAATTTAATCAGTATTATATATAATGCTTTCTAGTGAGGTTCCCCACTTCTGGGTCTTTGATATTTTCTCCTTGTTCCAGTTATATTTGTGGTTGTTTTCTTTTTTTGTTTTTGTTTAGCCTTCTCTCTTTCTCTTGGTCATTTGTCATCTCTCTATTTTTGTGAAAGAGATGTCGGCAGGTCGGCTGACAAGTATTACAACAAAATCCTATTGCAAAACATCAAGTGGTACTGGTAGGAATCTGTATGTATTGTACAATACTCTCTTCTTTGAAAATTCCAGTTTTAGCCAATTGGTTGTATCGGTGAAGAACCAGAAAATTGTTTTTTGGGCATATCTATGTAAGTAAGATGTATAAAATCATATCCTTGTGACATTTGCTTATTGATGTCATGGAAAGGAATTTACTTGATTTTAGATAAAAACTAAATAATGGGATCAATGCAAATCTATGTTACTTATTCTTGGCAAGTAGACAATAGATTTTGTACACCCCCTTGCATTGTGTCAGCGATTTTAAATGTTTCTTGGGTCTATGATTTTAAAAAGAACAATTAACAGTATCCGGCCATGAATTTAGGCTAAAATGGGGCCTCTTATATTATCGCAGAATTTATCTTATTCTACATGAGTTAAATGATAACATTTACTGCAGCTGCTGAAAGGGCCTTTCTTCGGCTTATAAGTTATGTATTCAACTGGTAAAGGTGATGCAAAAGTTGGGCTTAGGATACCTGCCAAAGGTTAAATATTACTTAGCCTTGCCTAAGTAACAGTAACAAGTAACTTTATTACTAGTTTTACCGGGTATTCATCATTTTTTGTAATCTCGTTTGCAAGTCTGCATCTATATTCTGATTAGACAGGTAGATGACGCCTCAGTCTAGAAGTGAAGTAAGCAAGTAAAACTTAAACTTAAAGATATCATAGGCCCTGTCTATACTCCCGTCCAAGCCCCATTTTAGCCAATAGCATAGACTACAGTATATTAATTTAGGCCTAAAAATTGTCCTATTCATGAATTAACAGTCACTCACTACACTAGGGCGCCTACCTCCAGGTTATAAACCATAGAATTATTGGCAACGATTAGCCAACTTTTCCTTTTTTTACTAGTACTAGTACAGTAGCACCAAGACCAGGCCTACTGTACTACAGAGTTAACTGTCGACCGTTAGACTTAACTGTTACAGGCCTAGGCTATTTATATTCCTGTGTTATTTACGTTGCACACCCAGTCCAGTCAACTTTCGAGGCCACTTGAAGATTCACACTTAACGTAACATAACAACATAACTGCTTATTAAAGAATTCATTTGTCAAAATAATTCATTAGCCTAAAGTATTAAACTGGAGTCTGAAATAAGTTTTATAATCATACTAACCGTATAACGATCGTGGAAATTCACAACACCGTCATGTTTCTATTCAATTTGGACGTTAAGCTTAACTTAAGATATGTGATGCATCGATGGGCGATGTCACCTGTTGTAAATATTCACACTGTTGTTTACCGTACCGATTGTGTTAACCTCTGTCGGTGCTCCAACCGCAGCAGTATTATTATGTGAAACCATTGGTATGGGTTTTGCTACATGACTTAGTGTAAATGTAGTAGGCGCATAGAAATTTCTATGAGTATGTGTAACTGTAACTTGTTGTGTAAGAATGTCTAACGTTACTACAGTACAAACTTTTTGATTATGGACGAGGAATTCGACGACGATATGTCTGACGATAGGAAACTAGATCAGCAAGCCTGGAAGAACATTGCTGAAAGAAGGATAAAGGTAAAAAAGATCTGATTCCATGTCACAGGCGGTCAGCATCTCCGGATCCATTGCAGTACTACTACCATGCATGTGGCACGCGGAAATTAGCCTAGGCCTAGATACAAAAATCGTATTTAGTTTATGACCCAAACGTTAGGGTACTAAGCCAAGGGAAGGCAGGCTCTTTACACATTTTTGTTTAATTATAATTATAACATTGATAACACCGCAGTATAATGTTTGGGTGACCAAACATTAAGATTTAAATTTGTTGCACTTGTAATCTAACATGCACAATATTTAAAGCCCATCCAGTGTAGGGTTGGTATATCTTCATGGGTGCTCGGTTTGACAGGGAAGAAGGGTACTAGGGTAGTATCTGAGAACATGAAGGGTGATGATACAAATATGGCCTTACACATGAACATGACACAGCACACCTCAGGGGTAGTTAATCCTCACATTCACTCTCTGGTAATCGAAACACATGGTGATCGAGGCTCAATTATTGTTTCTTTCTACTGAGCTTTATTCAGTAACCACTAATTGATAATAATCTCCAAAGCAACCAACTCCTCATCTCCTCATTTCTTAGGATGGGTACAGGGAAGGTGTTAGTAACGGTCAGGAAGCTGCACTCCAAGAGGGGTTTGAAAAGGGATTTCAGGAGCATCTGAACGGTTCCTTGTTGCATGGATTTATGAGTGGCACGCTGAGGTAAGGAAAGGTAGTCTTACTGAAGTAAACAAGGGTAATGTTCACTGAATAACGGGAATGTGGTGTGTGGCATGTCTCATTATACACATTTGTCAATGAGCAATGTTTGAATGATGCTTGTCATGGAAAGAAGAGGTGGAGAGTGAATTCTTAGCTTTTACTCTTCTTTGTTCTCTGACATCACAATGACATCAATATAATGAATACATAAATGTCAATATTTAGCTTAACAATGGAGAAGCTATAAATTAGAGTAATATGTACTCTATTTTACCTGCTCTTTATTTATTTTAAACCTAAGGCATGGTTACACTACCCCTTTAATATTCAATAATGTATCATTAAGGAATCACAAACTTTTCCTTCTTTTTTTTTAATTCTTTTTTTATCTTGCCTGATGTAGCGGTCTGTTGTCTATGCAGGAAGTACATGGCATTCCCAATCTCACTGAATCAGAAGTTTCCACAGCGAGATCAATCCTGCAGAGACTGCAACAATTGAAGAACAAACAGCATGATTTACCATCTCACCAGCAAAGTCCAAATACAGACACAACAAGAAAATTAAATTCACCTGGAACAACAGCTTCAAAGACAAGCTCCGGTGGCCATTCAACAAGAGACGAGTCAGAACACACCAACGAAACAGTTGATGGGGGCAGCAGACATGTTAGCGATGGGATAACTGATAATGAGATGGAGATCATTCGAGGGGACTTTGCAAAACTTTCAGAGAAATTAGGGTTCCTGGATCTAGCAAAGTATCAACCCGGTGTAAGCTAGTGCTAAATCTGATGAAGTTGCTTTTGTTGACAGTATTGTTCAGTGATGCACTTTCAGAAGAGATGACCTGTAAGAGTGTGCCTCATGTTTATTCAGTGTGTGAGGTCATGCCCTTTGTTTGGTCGTTCCTTCATGTGGCATGGAGAGATCGGGGAGCTCACTGGCGTTCTAGATATGCGTAGGTTCAGTTGTGTGACCGGAGTTCTGCAATACTTATATGATACATGTAACTTGTGCCAGGGTGTGGCAGCCAGTGCAACCCATGCCGATACTGTGTGACCTTTGATTATCACGGGATTTGTAGCAAGAGGGGGAGGGAAGGTTCCTGTATCCCCATACAAACTACTGTTCCCCCCCCCCTCTCCACCATTTGCGCCATTACCCATATACACAAGAAAAGACTTCACCAAATAACACAACATAAATATTGTGCCCCTCCAAGCTCATACATCATGGATACAAACCTGACTGGAGAGTACTTCTTGGATGAAAATATACATTTCTAGGCATCCACCAAGATCTGGTCTATTCACATTATTTTCCTCTGCTGCTGTTTGTCTTATTTAATGGATCTTCTTCCTGTGATGGAGAGAACAGACCTTTACGTAACCACTGCTTCTCTCTCTCAGTAACTTACCATATTTTTGGAAGCTGGTCTTGAATATTTAAGTCAGACAAATATTGACAAATAAATGCAATGCCACACTAAAATAATAACTTGTCACAACTTGCTTAAAATGTTCACTTTGCAAAATGCTAATGATTGGAATGCGAGATGTTTTTGTGTGATTAGTGCAATCATCATGCTTTTTTCATAAAACTGGAGACCCAGATTCCTGTTTTAGGCATATAAATGGTCAACCGTGCTACATCACTAAAGCCAGTTATATGTTGGTTTTAGTTTTGGGTGAGACTGCTATAAACACAGATTAACACAATGGTCCAATCATGTTTACAATAATTGTTGTGTAATGTGTGGAAAGGTTGTAGACCCAAAGACAATTTTGGCAGTTTCTGGGAATTATTTGCTAATAAATCTTGTACCTAGTCTATGTTTGGAAAGTTCTAGCTGTCTTGATCTTTCTCCATTTTTAAACATAAAATGTCTCAGCAACAACCAATGAGCAAGATTATAGACCAACACATGTAAATAAAACGCAATATTAAAAATAAATTTACAATTCGTGGAATATGTATTTTCTTTTTCTCTTTTTTTTGTTGTTATATTTTATAATTTTTGTCAGCTTTACACAATCTTTGATTGAATCATTGATTGACTGATCATTGATTGATTGAAAACATTGACACAATCATTGATTGTGAGCAAAAGAAATTGAAAAAAAAAAATCCTACCTGAAATGTCTGACTATTCTAACAAGAGGTAACGTTTCAATCTAGCATGAATCTTCAAGTCTGACAAAAACAAAAACTAATTGCAGAGCTGTCAGAATGTTCATAAAGAAAAATAAAGTGTATGAAGGTTACTTTACACATCATACATGAAAATGGAAAACAAATTAAAGCAGAGAAAATGTCAATCCCTAGTGCATTTTTATATCAATCTCCCTTTTTTTTTAAAGAGGATCATGTAAAACATTCTTAGTGACCAAAGGAACAAACATAATGCAGTGCTCCAGATGAGGTATTTAGCCTTAGGTTAATGGCCCTACCTATCTATCCTTTTTTTCTTCTTTTTTTTTGCTATAATTTCTAATTTATCTGTTTAGAATGTTGCAGGGAGCTTTTTAAACTTCTATCAGCCTAGTTATACTATGGCTGTATGGCAAGAAAGTTCATAAATGTTGACATGACTGATGAAATTCTTAAATTTAGTTCAACTGGAGTGAAATGAGATTTATAAATACTTTTGTTTTGTAAACTAAATAAACGACAACCTTGAGTGTCGGCTTTCGTCCGGCTTGCAACAAAACTTTTCTCGGGCTTGTCCAGCTTTGGGCAACATTATGTTTTCACACTAACTTCTGTACTTAAGAAACAAGATTGTAAAATATTGACTTAGCTTCAAAACTTGCACCTAGGCAAGCTTTTCACAATATGTAACAAGATGTTAATTTAAATTGATGAGAAATGAGAAGGGCTTAGCCAAAAATAATAACTTTAAATTCTCATTTCATAGACCAAACATGCTTTGCTTAGCTGTGCAAACATTTTGTTTTGGTGGTTTGTTTTAAGTGGTCCCCTTCTGATCATGGTCAAAGAGAACCTTTTCAAATGTTCACAAAATGTGGTCCAGAATTACTTATGGTAGGATTGCTATCATGGTCAGCTTGACGAGCAAAAAGTCATAGCGGGTCACGAGCATCGTTAGGTCAACTTAATTGGCTATATTTTCTTTTCTAATCATTAGACTGGAAAAGGTGTAGAATCCAACTGAGCCATTTAAAGAGCATATCTCTCTATTTGCCATCTTTTGATAAAAAACAGCCAGTGGAAAAAAAATGCACCAATCTTCGTTTTTCTCTTTTTCCCAGCCATAATTTTATGAGAATTGTTTACCACAACTTCCAGACCAGTAAAACGAATTGATCACTGGTAGATAATGTCTGCAGGAAAGAAATTATTTGAAAGCTACTGCTTAGGAAAATCAGTTTAAAAAAAATATTGAAACAAGCAAAGAAATCTAAGAATAAACACTCACAGCACGAAGCTGTAACATTTACCCACAAAAATGTTCCCCGGGGGAAGAAGAATAATTTACCGTCGATTCAGAAAACAAAATCTGGTGTAATACGACACAGGAATATGCATTTTTAAAGAACCTTAGCAGAATGATCTGTGCGAAAGTCTGACATAAGATGAAAGAGAAATGACTTGATGAACACTCGTATCCAGATCGGAAAAAAAAAAAAAACTTAGGTCAACTTGAAAGTAAGCTCACTGGAGCTAAGAAAAATGAAATTCCATGACTGATATTAAATAAATGCCCGCTGATCGACATCTTCAATAACCAATGAAACTCGATTAACAAATCTTTCATCCTTTTCCTCCTACTCAGTTGGCACCCGGCATGACCCTTAAATCTGTCGTTTCGGTCGTACAAACATTTCAGCAAACCTAAGATAGAAAGGCCGCATTCAACCAGTCCAATCAAAGTAATCCTCAGCTTCTTTTGGATGGATCTTCTTGGGTTTGTCGGGAAGACTGTTCTCAGAGTCAGAGTAAAGCTTGGTACTAGGAGACGGAGACCTACAGGAAGATATATATTAAAGTCACTTAAATTGTCTTTCATTTTCCGTTCCATTTGCTCGTTGAGTTAACACACGAGACAACTTTCTGCAGGATATGCTATCAAATATTTCTCGTTACCATAAACTGTACTATTAATTGGTCAACTTTCGTCAACGTTTAATGATGATAATAATAATGATAACTCTACCTACTTCTTATATTAAAAGTGGAATCGACTTTATTCTATATTTCTCAACAATGCAACATTAGAGTAGAGTTTGTTTGCCCCCCCCTACCCCCCATTACATGATAATGCTACCCCTACAGTTCCCCCCTGTCCCTGTCCATCCTTACTTTGTCACATCTTTTTTATGCTGCCATTAACTCCTTGTTCCCCCAACCACCCCCCCCCCCGCACCCCCATACATGATAATGATACCCCTACAGTTCCCCTGTTCCTGTCCCATCCCTACTTTGTCACATCTTGTTTATGCTGCGATTAACTCTCACAAAACCTTACTTTTCCAAACAGGGTGCGGTTTGACCCGTCTACACTGATGTGGATAGATATCTAGTTCAGATCTGGAAAAGGTTTACAGTGATCGATAAACCATAGTGGTGTTTATATACTTCACTGAACTTACCTAATATCCATCTTACGGTGGTGAGGTATCGGCATAGGAGCCTTGGGGAATCTCTCTCTCTGTACGACTGCTGACAGCGTCATGTTTGGGAGGTAGCTTTTATCTCTGAAATAGATGAAAAAGATGGGTTGGGCCTTTTCTTCCCCTTCTTGTAAACATTTCCAAATCACAAAGTTGTTAGATCCTCTTCCAAACTTGTCAGATAAATTCAATCTTGGTAAGTCCTGGGGTCATAGCTTTAAGTCTTAATCCATTTGTGGTCACCTTATTAATCAAGTATCGACTCTCTATTTGCAGATCAACAAGGAAAGCTGACTTATCTTAAAAGAGGGCTCATTTGGTCAAGAAATACACTTTTAGAGGGGTGGGGGGGGGGAATGGAATAGGGTATCTAGGGAGTGGTGGCACTACTATCACAGGATGACAAGATATCCCATGTCCAGTCCAACAAAGATTTTAGTTCAACAAGCCAGTTCATCACCAAATTTTCCTGCCCAAAACAACTTGCAATCTTCCTATACACTCATTTAGGAAGCCAAAACGATTTACATGTCCCACTCGGGCAACTACGCTAATAACCTAATCTGAGCATGTCAGCAACCGGAGACCATCCAGATATTAACTCCGGATGACCCTATTTGTACCTTCTAAAAGCTAACAATTTTCAACTTACTTTCTAGCCGTGGCTACGACATTCCTGCTGGGGTCCTGGTCGTAACTCTGAGTTTGGCAGCCGTAGAATTCTGACAGCTCGTGGATCATGCGACGCGAGTCCCTGTTCATGATGGGGAACTGGTGACTCCTCGTAGCAAATTTGGACTGGGGAAGAGATGGAAGAAATGGACGTGTACTCCGAAACGATACATGGGACGAGTGGATTGCGTTATTTATTGCCTCTTGAACTTGATAACCCTGTTGCATTCCCCTAACAGATCCAACCCCTGAGTAACTGTGTATGAATCTTTCCATACGCACACCATGCAACAATCTCTTATCCCAGGGTGCAATTAATTATCTGATAGTTAGCAAATAGCATGATGACTAAATGATGAAAACTTCCCCCCACCACATCATACAATCCTCGACCTCGGCATATCTACCGTGTCACAGTTGTAAGACCTAACACTGACCTATAACCATAAAGACATTTATACTGTTATCAAAATTAACTGTTGTTGTGGCTTCAAATGAAGCACATCATTTCTGATTTTTAGTATTAATAACCTAACAATACTCCATGATGTAGTGTTTCTGAGGGGGCTTGAAATTATCATGTTACGATCCTAAACCAATCTGCTTGAAGGTTTGCATGGCAAGATACAAATTAAACAAACTACTTAACTTCAAATTATCAAATTATAAATAACACCAGTAAACTCCTTTTTGCTGGATCGTGACTGACTAAAACACCAGATCAAAATCAATTTGTATACCCATTGGTTTGACAGGTGTAGTCAGTCAACAATATGACAAGTGTAACCTTTATAGTTACCACCAAATACATACAGATCACACGAATGAAAGTAAAACTTACATCTTGGACTGAATGCACCAGATTGCTCAGGCCTTTTTCAACGGAAATGATGACAGATGGATTTTTCCTGGGAGGAACAAGACAAAAAAAAAACAGGGTAAATTATGGTTCATTTTTATATATATGAATTTATAATATTTGAATTCAGGGATGCATCTCATCAGTAGGATTTCTTTCGCAAGTTAGACCAATGACTTTAAATGAGTTTTAATGATGCTATTTGACTTCACAGATTTACAAAATCACAGCTCCCCAGACGTTGAACCTAGGATATCTAATTTGCATTTTCTACATGCTTGTGCAAACTGCTAGAAAACATCTGATATATTGGATTTTGAGTTGAATATTTCATCACTATTGATTAATAATTAATAATTATTGATTAATTTATACACTGAGTGAGGTAAACAAGTATGCTGCAAGTTAACCCCCCCCCCCTCTCCCCAAGATGTGGTATTTAACAATTTTCATAAACAATTGTACCGATGATGTCTATCAAACACTGTAAAATTTTTGTCAACTCATGTGGGGAAACCACACAAGTACGGAGGATTATGTTTTTAATACTCTTATCTTTGGAACTAACGTAGCAGGATCAAAGTAAACAATGTGTTAAAAAGTTGACCAAGAGCTTCCAACCCTCTAGCAAGGTTTGATGATAAATGGGTTTCTTTTCATTACCATCTGCTGCCCGAAGCCTCACATATTACTGAGAGGATTCCAGAATTAGGGAATAGTAAAAAAATATATATCTACAAAACTTTCGCAAAAAAAACAGGATGCACAAAGGTTTCATATCAATGCCAGAAATTTGGAAAAGGTTGAAGGAAAGGTCGCTTAATGTTTGTGACACATTTAAGGAGGACTTCCGAATTAATATTAAGCACCTTTAGAGAGTAACATGAAAAATATCTAAAACACGTTCGCAAATACAGGATGCACAAAGGTTTCATATCAATACCTGAAATTTGGAAAAGGAATGAAAGTTGAAGAAAAGGTCGCTGAATGTTTGTGACATATTTAAGGAGGACTTCCGATTTAATATTAAGCACTTTTAGAGAGTAACATGAAAAAATGTCCTGAGTTCATATTAGGTGGTATTTATGCCCCCTGGAAATAAATTCGCAGCAGGGTGGTTAGCTCAAAATCATGTAGTTTAAGTGACGTATCAAAGGAAAAAAAAGTACTAATATTTTGGGTGTCATTTTATTTATATATTTTTTTTGTTAAACCTCTTCCTTGAGAACCCCAAAATTTTAAATATTCCACAAGATACGTACCTTGCCATATCCTTTAAAAAGTCGGAGTACTGGGGAGCACCAACATCAGGTCTCACCTCTGCATCTTTCACTTGCAAAGCTTCTGCCAATCTCCTGCAAAAATAGAAGAATATTCCATCAGGTAAACGGGCCTTCTTTGATTATTGGCCCAAAAATTCAACTAGTAGTAGTGGTAAGTTGAATCTCGTCTATCCAACATGCTCAGTGATTAACTTCTGCCACATATCACGATCTTGTGCAAGGTTTATGCTTCCTCGAAATTGTTAATGTTAACGTCCTTAAATTGCGACTTTATTTTTCAAAGCAAGGTAGTCACGGGCCTTCCTATTGGTTTAGCAGTATGTCTCAATGCTTCTCATAAAGCAACCTTTGCTGGAGCGTCCTCCTGGAGTCTTGCTACATGACCGAAAAATCTCAATCTTCTATGTGCGACTATGGATGACCAAGGTGTTTGGTTGGTTTCATTGTAGAGCTCATCGTTTGATAACCAATTGTTATTGGTCCATCTAATGTTGAGAACATTACGAATTAGTCTCCTTTGAAAAGTGTCAATTTTGCGATCAAGATCATTCGTTGTGCCCCACAGTTCGCAATTGTACAAAAAAAATACTCTTTAATAAAGCCTCGAAATTCTTAAGCTTAATGTTTCGGCTTATGTTTTTGCTTTTGAAAATACTTGACAGTGTGTTGAAAGCACCGTTGGTTATACCAACGTTGGTTATAAAACTTCAACTAGCTAACAAAAATAAAAATCTGCAATTAAGGGATATTCCAGTGGCAGATAGTGTGACATTTATATGGGAATAAGAAAAAAATATTGCATATTGTTAGATGAAAAGGCTCATATCGATATATTGTTCCCAGCTCAAGATATGGTTGATTAAATGGGACCTATTTTGGCTGGCTGTACCCTGGATCTTTCACTGGAGCCTATCACAGTGTTGATCCGTTCCATCATAATGGCAAATCTTTTTACTTTCCTTGCATAATCTGCTTGTTTCAATTACCCTTGATACCTGACACATTTGGAATATTAGCTCAGCTGTCAAGGTTCTCTGTGATTTAGAAATATCGTCTAAAATCAAACTCTTTGGTAGAAATATTTCTTATTCCTCTGCAAATCAGTGAGTTTAAATATTATTAGAAATTTTTAATAAGATATTTTAGCATTTTCAGCTTTAACAGTATTAACATATCAGATGGATTCACAACATAACCCACCCAAAAAAAGTTTTTGAAGCATTGATATCCATACAAAATGCTATGAGGATGTGGTTTTGATCTAAAGATGCAGAACATTGTTCATCAACATTGTTCTTAAATTATTTCAATTCCAGCCACTGGAATATCCCTTGCAGTGACACGTTTAGCAACGTGACAAATAAATGTTTCAACAGACGGAAAATTGCAGCACGCTGCTGGTCGAATTTTGAGCACAGGACCACATGAAACTGCGGTTCCCACAAGGGTGAAGTAAAGACATACTTAGATAATGACTGCCGTGTTAAAAAATAACTGCAGCTTATTATTGGTATTATTAATATTATTAGTATTATGAAGAAAAAGAGTTACAAGGTATGTGTTCTGGCTTGACATCTGTTGACTTAAATAACCTTTGACCTCCAGGGATAGCAATCTGGTTCCCTGTGCTCATAAAAGCAAATCCACATATTATGTTTAAGTTCATTCAAGTTTTTTACCATTTGGAATTATCATGTTTTACAAAGTTTCTGACAATTGACCACTGTTATACCTAACATGACCTTTGACCTTCACAGAATAATATATGGTACTTGTACTCACTATAAGGTGGATCCACACACCCAAGTAATAAGTTCATCCCTACCTTAAAAGTTTACTTTTGAAGAAAAAAAATGTTTACAAGCCGAGGAATCGCGAAAACACAGTCACACCCACGCACCATTACCATTAGATAGATTCCTTTTGTCTTCGACAAGAATCAAAAACAAATATTGAAAAAATTCAAAAAAGACCTTCGATAATGACAATTTAGCCTTAATTTGATGCCTAATTACACAAAAGCAAATCCCTACGAAGTCAACAAAGTATAAACTCATAATTTAAAGTTGAGATACTCCCACGCCACAGGAAATGAGTATATTCATCTTAATACAAACTATAAGTAGGCTTCATTTAAACAAATTCACACTCACCGATTTCTTTCGATGATGGCACACATTTCATTACACTCCAAACTGAAAAAGAGAATTATGGAATGTCTTTCATATCATAATGTTTCTTCATGTTAAACCAATTTTTTTTGGGGGGGGACATTAAAAGTAATACACATAAATAAAAAGTAATACACATTAGCTGACATGTAATGAGGAGGATTTTGTTTTGCAGGTATTAACCTCTTTAACGAGCCCTTGACAATTGTTTTTTTCAATTTCTGTGGAAATTGTTATTGATGAGGAAGATGAACATATCTGACAGAAATTGTCTCAAATTTGTTTTACTTTGTCTGTTTATATGTTTGTGTGTTTATCTGTTTGTCTGTTTATTGTTTCTTCTTTCTTCTTATTCTCGACAGTCGAGTGAGATCAAATCAACAGCGTACATGTGAACCCATGTAAGTGAAGTAACATAAAGATCTAAACCCGTTCAGCTGCTTAGCATCAGGAGAAATAACCAACCAATGAATTGACAAATGAAGATTCTATGGTAAGAAGAAATTTTGTCTGTATATGAAACAGCAATGTCAAAAACAAGGGGTTCACACTCTATAGACTCGGTAAAACAAGGGTGCTGAGGTTGAGAGGGGATAGGTAAGCAAGAAAGTGAAAATAAACTTAAAGAGTCATGAAACAAGATGGTTATCGATAGTAAGTGACAGAGACTGTGAATTTTGAGCGTCAATTAATATAACACAATCTTGTCTCAACCTTTTCTTCAAAAGCTAACAATGTTGGGTTGGATCCCGGGCCTCCCGCTGTATATGCAGACACCCTAACTAGGCTATGGACGCTGATTGTACGTTCAGAGGTTCGAAACCGGTATAAAGGAAGGTCGTAATTCCACTGCAGGCGTTTGTCCCCTGTATCGAACAATACTAGTCCTGTTTTTTGGTGACATTTTGCCTTACTCTAGAGATCAAACATGATGTTAACCAACTCAAGATAGATAGACAGACACACAGAGAGACAGATAGATCAATCAACCGTTAGCATTTCTGATAATTTAAATATCGCTTTCACTACTTACGTTTTTCTTCTCCCTGGCATCATTTCTGTGATATCAACTCCTTCGGTTGCCTTCAGATCATGCATCTTGCTAGCCATGACAGAAGATGTCCTATCAAAACAGTAATGTGTAGGGTGTAGGGTGTAGGGTGGAGGTTGGAGGGTGGAGGGTGGAGGGTGGAGGGTGAAGGGGGAAGAGAACAACAGAAAAAGATGCATAAGAATGAGACACATCAACAAGACAACTGAGAAACTTTTAAAGTAAAGGTGCAACAATCGGTGATATCAAGTTGGTAAATTTTATAAATTAAGTCAGACCTTCATTCATCTGCTATGGAATTGTTTGTTGTACGTCTTAGCGATGTGATAATATCTGCTTTGAAAAAGCGAAGGGCCTTACATAACAAAGACGAAACTTCCTTCCGTTGTGACACGATAAATGCGACAGAATCGTTTCATAACTTTACCGACAACCATTAGATGATAGATGTTTATAACCAACACCGAGTAACACCAATTTATCAACCCGAGGAACATCGTGCTGAAGAATTTATCATTTTACCTATCATTTTTTTTATTTATTTATGATTCTAATTTATTTACCTCTGCAGCTGGCTCTCGTCTGCTCCACTCATACACATCATCATCTCTGAGAGGTTGCCACATGCACACTTTAATTCAACCTGATATAAATAGAAACAGAACACAAACATAGACGAAAAACCAAGACGAAATCCATAGGAAAACATTTCCACAAGAAATTTGTGTGAGACAATTTGAATGGTAGAATGAGAAGGAAGGGCAGTGACCAGGGGGGTCCAGTCATAGAGGGCGCACAGTGTAATTTTTTTTACCAGGACTTTATAGGCACAATAGAACGAGGTGCTAAGGTTGTGAGGAGACAGGTAAGCGAGGAGCGAAGTAAATACTATGGTTTGGAGGGGCGGACAGAAGGACCAGGGGGGCTAGAATCCCTAGTGGGCTCTCTTATACTACTACACATACTGCTGAGGCATAGGAGAAGAGGATACCATAGCATTACTCCTTCCAAACATATCATTAAATAGTCAAATATACAGAATTTTGTAATTATTTTGACATCTTCAAGTTACTTTAGATAATCCCTTTTTTGGTTGATTGATTTAATACAAACCATTGTTTTTTATTTCTTTAATGTAATAATGTTTATAGCACAAGAAGTACTCATTCTAGCTTACCTTCAGATCAAGTTTTCTAACGTGGAATCGTTTTGTCTGTATGCTCTCAAATAGAGATTCCGTAGAAAACTAGATTATACTTTACTAATTATGCTAATTTGAGGAGCCCTTTCCAGTCAATCCCGAAAATTAATTACTTCAAATTTAACATCACATAAAGGGGCTAAGGTTGGTTATAATGCATGAATTTAGTTGAACTAGTTCCATAATGCAATTTTCCCTAGCATTCCTAATTATTGACATAAATGGACTGCAGGTGGGGGAGGGGGGGGGGAGGAATATCATCAGAATGAAAGTTCGGATTATAAGGTCAATTAATGAGCTGCATATGACAGTAAAGTTCAGTGATGACTGACTATCACAGGCATAGAATTTTAAAAACTTTTGCCACTTGCTAAACTTTGTAAGTACTAATATAAATCTAGTGGCTAAAATAAATCTCTCTCTCTCTCTCTGGCATTTTCCCTGGATTGCGACGCACAGGCTTTTGAGCACAACAACCCAATAATTTTATATATTTGCCGATAATTAGCAGCAATACAGGACTAACGTTACTGCAGGTATCAAAAACATGCCGATTGTTTGACTGACTATAGTTATTTATAAACTCATCATGAACGTGTTTATATTCTTACTGTACCCTGACAGAAAACAAATTCCAGTGCCTTTATGGCAGCAAGACCCGAGTTTCTAAGCGACGGGGACCAGACTTAAGTTTTGTCAGTAACATTATATTAAGCTGATTTGTTTCACTATCACATGAAACCCATGACCATTCCAGACACACAAAATTGTTGATGTTTGTAAAACGTACAACCATTCTCGTACCGAAGACCTTTTTAAGTTTACCTATAACCAATTCTGTAAAAAGTACCTTCTTCAACAAATCGTACTAAAGGCTTTAAGAGACAGGAGAAGAGATTAACTGTGAAAAGCGTAATTGGTTCATTATCTCTGACATACGATTCACCAAATCACGTTTGACAATCCAGTTAGCGCTGTACGGAATTAAATCTCAACTTTGACATTCAATGTGAAAAGATCCCCAGGGGGGAAACAGACAGTGCTTTTATGTTGATCAATGAAAGTTTAAAATTAAAAATAAACGATACCATGGTATAAAACATTTCTCTAACTTCCATTTGATTAGAAAGAGGCACTATAGTTAGTACTATGGTCACCAAAGGAATGATACTTATCATCGACTAAAACAAAATATTAACCGCCCCCAATTCTCTCCCAAATCGCCACCCCCACACTCCCCACCCACTAGCCAGAACTTTGATATATGTGAGCTTTGTTACCAGTGACCTCAAATTGTTATCACATTCCAGGTGGAATCATTTTCTAGGGGAAGCTAACCTTTATCGATAAGCTCTGCTCACAAATTTAGAAAGAAAAGCAAGTTTTTTTTATTAGAGGAAATTCAGCTGACCTTGATGAACAGTGTACAGGCTTCTCAAAAAGTGAAGAAAACAAAGACCCACAATAACCCCCCCCCCACCACTAACCACCTTTTTTACTTTTAAATTTTTTAGGTTACCAAGCAGGGGGGATAATTTGACATGCGATAGAACCATCCATTTTAATACCTTCTCGTTAATTAGTATCCCTAATTATCTTTTTCTGCTGTTAAAGCTACAACACCAAACACATGAGTTTTCTTTTTAGTGTGATTTATTTTTATTCAGGTTTTGTTTTTCTTTTATTACTTGATGGTTTCTATTTTTCATAACAATTAGCAGAGTGATTTCTATCCTTGTCAATAAAGTTATCCGGAGAACAGCTAATTTTAGCAGTATTCGCTAATTTTAGCAGTATTCGATGTATTTAAAGCTCTGCTTTAGGGAGAATTATCAGCGACCTTTGACGAATGTAAAAATCGGCATAAAGTTTCAGAGGAGTTTAATCCCGAAATGCCCCTTTTCAACATGTTGCCATTTTGCGCCTCCCTTCGCGAGCTGGTTGTACAACCGAAGGTCTCGGGAGAAATAGATGCCCCGTTATTGTGACTCACCTTTGCTTTGCAGTAGGTCCACACCATGGGGCAAGCTAATCCAACATGGCAGGGTGCACTACAAGGATGGCCACAATCGGATCTCAGGACAGTACACGGCTGAGTGCAAACCCCTCCCTCTTCACATGGTCCCTGTAAGGAAGAGAAGGAGAGCTCCGATGATGCAAAAGTCAACAAACCTGATGCACTGATGATGTAATAGTCAACAAACCTGATGCACTGATGATGCAAAAGTCAACAAACCTGATGCACTGATGATGCAAAAGTCAACAAACCTGATGCACTGATGATGCAATAGTCAACAAACCTGATGCACTGATGATGCAATAGTCAACAAATCTGATGCACTGATGATGCAATAGTCAACAAACCTGATGCACTGATGATGCAATATTCAAAAGACCTGATGCACTGATGATGCAATAGTCAACAAATCTGATACACTGATGATGCAATAGTCAACAAATCTAATGCACTGATGATGCAATAGTCAACAAACCCGATGCACTGATGATGCAATAGTCAACAAACCCGATGCACTGATGATGCTGAAGTCAACAAACCTGATGCACTGATGATGCAATAGTCAACAAATCTGATGCACTGATGATTCAATAGTCAACAAACCTGATGCACTTATGATGCAAAAGTCAACAAACCTGATGCACTGATGATGCAAAAGTCAACAAACCTGATGCACTGATGATGCAATAGTCAACAAATCTGATGCACTGATGATGCAATAGTCAACAAACCTGATGCACTTATGATGCAAAAGTTACTGATGCACTGATGATGCAATAGTCAACAAATCTGATGCACTGATGATGCAATAGTCAACAAACCTGATGCCCTGATGATGCAATAGTCAACAAATCCGATGCACTGATGATGCTAAATTCAACAAACCTGATGCACTGATGATGCAATAGTTAACAAAACTAAGAAAAAGTGTTAGAGACTTAGTGGATTGAAAAGGTACCCAGTCACCATCATATAAAGTTCTTGCATCCGCATCGTAGAAACTTGTATCTCATGGAAGAGAACAGAGATACAAGCCAGAATGGTATTCCAACTGGTGACCTCAAGGTTAAAAGCTCTGAGCTCTACCAACTGAACTACTGTACACAACCATCCCTTAGTTGATGGTGACACCCTTTATAGCCATTTCTTTGCTGGGGGGGGGCACCAGTCAGATACCACGGTACCTTGCACACCATCTAACCGTGCATGACACCCCAGTTTCATTAGGTTTCACCCAGAAAAAGCAACAGGAAAGGGATTAAGAGAGAAATTTGGCTTTTAATGTATTAATTGAACGATGGTTAACTGACTGGGAAATTATAAAACAATAGAACACAACAAAGAAATTTGTGACCTCAGGGTAACATGTCTCTACCATCTGGCAACTGACAAGGGAGCACCACTCCACCCACCATGCCTAATCCCACTTGATAAATACAAAAGACAGTTTTCCACTCTGGCTGTTATAGAGGTAACCAGAGGGTGCTTCTTGGCTTCTGCCATTTTTCACATTTGGCCCTCTACTGACCTCAGATACCCTTTGACCTCCACTAACAACTATACACATATATGTACTCAATATGTCACATCTACATGCAGAGTATGCTAAGATAAGCCTTCTCTGTTGAGTTTGACTCAATAGGACTAATCGGCGAGTAGAAATAATTAAAGAGAGTTACTAACCTTATGGCATGTCTTCTGGCACGTGTGTGCTCCACAGACCAAGGGTTTAATGCACGGCTTACCACATGAAATTTCCTTGATGTGGCATGGAAGATTGTGTCGCAACTAAAGGAAGAAAAAGAAATGTTTTGATATTTTTTCACTGTAAAATGGTGACAGCACTTGCATTGACACAAAATCCCATGCCATTAGCTAATGTTACGAGGCTTAACAATTTAAACTTCACAATTTTCAAAACCATATTCCATTTCAAAACAAAATAAGCATTGTAATAAATAAAGACATAAAACAGCACTTTTCGACACAAAATCACATGCAATTAGCTAATGTTACGAGGCTAACATTTTTAAACTCACAATTTTCGAAATCATATTCCATTTCAAAACAAAATAAGCATTGTAATAAACATAAAAGCTTATAAGCATAAATACATCAAAACATGAAGCACTCGATGATGATGCCAAGTTCAGACTGGATCAAGTTTTTCAGAAATTAAGGACAGATTAAAGGACAGTAGACGGCGTTTACCTCGTGTTTACCGAAACAGTATTTTGAGGTAAGTTCCACGCACGGAGGACACTGGGAATCGTTGTGACAGGTGTGGCGTACGGGGTGGTCACACTGATGGTAGCGGGCACAGGGGTAATCACAGGGAGGTGGTGTAGCACCACATGGAATAGGTGGTTCCATAGTCTGAGCACCACAATGGCAGGTGAGTTCCTCAAAGCCTGGAGGGTGAGATTAAAACATACAACGACCTTGACACAAATTTACAAAACAGATTTAGTTCTTTTGAGCTTTTGGTTGTCAAACTCTGACGATTATCGTCCCATTTGTTTATTTACAATATGTTTTGCAGCTCAAGGAGCCGAAAGATACCTCTCATGGAATGCATTTACGTCTTTCATGATGTCCAAATTTACACCAAGTAGTGTTTCATGAACGGAAAAAAAAAGTCCCCAAAATGGCGTTTGACCCTGCAATAAAAGGTGCATTCAAATTTTTTCTTGATTTATCTTATTTTGAAATGAATTTATAAATATACTTTGATTTCGAGACTGCCAACTCACACAGCTTGACATATCAACATAGTTCCTTTTTCTGTGAAAACTTGATATCTATAGCACTCATGGTGTTTCTCCACTGTTACACCCACAGACCTCAAGCAAAAGTATTTCTAACATTTATCTAGCTAAAACACTGATTCCATTAGCATTGATATATCGGACGTTTATACTCACTTGCTTCGAGGCACCGAGTACAGTCCCCAATGTGACAAAACTCCTCACAGAAGTGAACTCCGCAGTTTAACTTGCGCCCACAAACTTGGTCACAGATATGGTTGAGATCCTAAAAGATTTGAAAAGACATGAATATGACTATATTTTTTTTTCATGATCATGATCATGATCATGATCATGATCATAAACATAATCATCATCATCATCATCATCATCAACATCATCATCATAATCATGACCATCATCATTATGATCAACTTTTGAGAAGGGGGAGGAAGCAGTACTAAAATGTCATCAATATTTTGTTAGCTCTGTAGATCATAATGCAGATGTATAGATGAGACAGGTATGAATAATGTGAGCAATAACCAGGAATTAGGTGGGGGAGGGAGGGGGGGAGAGGGGGAGGGAGCAGTACTAAAATGTCATAATTTTTTGTTTAGCTCTGTAGATCAGAATGCAGATGTATGGATGAGACAGGTAAGGGAGAGGGTGAAGTATTTAAAATAGAAAGGTGAAGTCTTAAAACTCACAGTACAACACTTTCTGTTGCATTTGTGTTTGCCACAGTGTTTGCGTTTGGTGCACTTGCGATCGCAGCTGGGGAGCTTGTACCCTTTATCTGAATTCAGGACGTCGATGCAGGACGCATCCACGTAGCGATGCCCGCAGGCACATTTGGCCAATGTAGTCTTGTTGCAAGGGGCACATTTGCCCTCGTGGCATACCCTCTGACAGGTGTGAGGATTATCTACATGAACGGATAGAAAAGTTAAACACTTATTATTGCAATAAAACTAACGTCAGCAATACAAATCTGTTAGAATTTATGCTATTATTAAAGTAATTGAGAAAAGAAGCCTGGATCATATCACAGAGAGTTATTTTTATTGTTCCTCACTGACTCTGTAGCACTTTGGGTATTCTACTGCGTTATAGAATATATAGAAAAATGATCTGATCGCTCACAAATAGCTTTTAGTGAATTAAATACATAAATCTTTACCCTTAAAAGCTTAGTAACTGTTGTAAAGTTTTCAAAGAGTAAAAACAAATTTATGGCTGTGAACAGTCAAGCCATAAATTTACTCTGTTCTTTCATAATTTGTTTCTAGTCTTACAGAGAAATTTATAGGTTGTTTGAGTTACTTAACATTACTACTAGAATGGAGCTTTATTCAATACAAATCCTGCTTTTAACTGATTAAAAGATAACTTTCACTTTGTGATGAGGTAACCCTCTAACATAGGAACACAACAGAATCAGTTTTAAAGAGTCTGAAAAATTCATCCCCGTTACAGTCCATTATAAAATAATCTTGGATCTCTGACAATGTCCAAATGAAGCAAACCTGCTGGAAACAATATGTTGTATCATATTTTGAACAAGTTGCTGTTATTCTATTCAAAACAAAAGACGAAAAAACTTCTCTGCCTTCTTGAATAACATCATTAGGATGGATTAGCTTTACTTCCCAAGAACATGATACAAGTTGGACTTGGAATAGACACATAATGTTCAGACAGTCTGTTAACGTCAACATGTATGTAGGTTCAACACCTTCTATTAACATTCCACAGGATGAGTCATCCTGCCTAGCGACAGATACAAACTAGAATTAACATTTACAATTAACATTACGTAGTGTTAGCTCAGTGGTTAACGCCGGTGCTTTTCAATCATAAGGTCCCGAGTTTGAGTCACTCCAAGATTAATGTATGTCGTCCAGTTACAGAGTTGTTGACAATTGACAATTCATAATCATGGACTTTAAATATGAATCTAAGAGACTGACTTCGGTCAGCTTGGGGCTTTGATAAGCCAATGATGGCATCATCGCGAGTTCCTGCTTGCAGGAGGATCTAAAATACAATATACATATATCACCACAATACTCTCCTCTCTCCTCACCTTCACCTCCGCAGCCAAGGCGTTTCCCACATACGTCCTCGCAGGTTGGAATGGGGTCGATGCACTTGTCCCTGTCATTACCCTTCAGTTCGGCCAGGGGTGTCTTGCCACATGGACAGTGAGACACATTTTCTGGGGTCAGAGGGCACGCTCCGCATGCGCCGTGATGACACATCTTACTGCAGTTATGATAGCCACACGAGAGTTGTCTGTACAGACCAAAGAAAGTGAAGAAGATGACAATCTAGCAATCCAATAATTAGGCAAACTTGATGATCCAATTCTGGTTACCCTCAGATCAGTTAGAATATATGTCATTTTCTTAAACTCTCTTGAGTTTATTTGTAAAAATCTGGATAAACCAAGCCTTCCAGAACTAAACTGTACTGTGTTAAAAACTATTAGCTTTACAATGTGGAATCCTCCTTGAGTTAAAAACTAGGTTCAAAATGCAATTAGTTTTTTTTTTTTTTTCAATTTGATTTTATTTTTTAATGCAATTATTGGAACAGATTTTTTGGAGGCTACACATCTTTAACTGTAAACTTGGGAAAAATACATAGCTTTTAAGGTAATGCCACTGAGCTATCAAGTCCTTAGTTGGGACAACTTTCCATTTTATAATTAACAAACATATGTGTACAACATTTAAGCAAACTGTGTACAGCACAAGTCACTATTCTAAGTTTGGGCTTACACCTCTACATAAATTATTCATATGGTAATTATGTAAATATTATTCTCAGTCATAATTTAAGAGCTCAGTTGATTGATAGCGAGACTGTATTCCAACGGTCGCTGGTTCCAATCACACAAGACCAACCATTAAATCATGGTTGCATAAAAATAAAAAAATCATGGTTGTTTTACAAATTTGCAGCGATTTTTGTGACCTTTGCTTAACATATTAAGGTGAACTAGATCGTTTTGAGATAACATTTACTTTTGACATGGTACATCACAGGAAAATCCAGTATCAGCACCCCATATCGATATATCATCAGAACCGCATGTGAAGGAAACCGTCTTCTGGCCGCAAAAACAAGCTGAAAATACAACCATAAAAGAAACAAAATATAAAATAAACAACAAAAAAAACACAAATAAAATGGAGATCATTAGGCATTAACCTACAGTACAGTATATCATGTATAAATGTGATTACGTCTTCATGCAACGACTCAAAACTTTGTTTTACACACTGTTATTACCAGGCCTGGAACTTTTTGAACAATTTTGATCCCTTGTTAAAAACAAATTATGCAAGTGCTTATAAATATCAAAATATTGGCTATAATCAATTTTTTGGTGGCATTTTCTTAAATTACGACACACCTTGGTTACTGATAGGCTTGGGTCAGCAGCCCGATAATTTTTGCTGACAATAATCAGTAATACGGGTGGGGAATATGTAAGGTACGGAAATCACACTGATTTTTTTGACTGACAATACTTAACCGACTTACAGTCCTGATCATGTACACGTCTATGGTCGTAATGGATACTGGGAGAAAATTTACAGTGCCTTTCCTTCTACTGAAACTCCTCGGAAAAACGATAGGTTCAGATCTGAATGGTACATATTACAGATAGAGAAAAGAGGGGTGGGAGGTAAGGGGGGGGGTCGAGGGTGTGCAGAGAGAGTGATGTGGATAGGGGGCACACTGCTACAAAGTTACCAAATCTATGGTTAGGTAGAGAAAATTGTATTTCAGTAGAGTGGTGAGAGATGTAAATAGTTTGTGAATACCAAGGCCTGATTAGTGCAACATACAAACTAAAATCATACTGTACTTGCTCCATTGAAGACCATATGTTCAGTTCTGAATGGTAAATTCTACAGGACTAGAGGACGGGGAGGGGTTGGGGGGTGTGAAGAGCCAGTGATGTGGATACGTAGGGGGCGCACTGCTACAAAGTTACCAAGTCTAAGGTAAAGTAGAGAGAAGTGAATTTCAGAAGACTGGAGAGAAAGTGTAACGTCAATACTGTAGCTTGTGAATACCAAGGCCAATCATACAGTACTAAATACACTGGTCATTCTAAAATTATGAATGGTCGAACAGAGAAATCTGCATAAAGCATAATACAGTAGCTCTAAGATCAGCACAAGAAGGTACATACAAGAATAGTTTATTGTACTGTTTATACAATAGTGAAGCTTACAAAAAGCACTTTCAATTTTTTACTGGAAGGAACCTAACTTTTATACATTTTATGCATGCACATAACATTTTATTTATTATACTCACCATTTTCCTATTTATGAATAGTATTTTATGCAATTTATACTGAAATAAACGAAACGAAACGAAAAAAAGGAAACACCTTCACTCAAAGAAAGAATCTGAGCTGGCTTCTCTGATGAAATCCAATTTCCTTTTCCATTCTGAACCCCCTTTTTTTTCTCCCCCTATTTTCCCCTTTTTATTTACTTCTTCTTTTGTTTTTGAAGAAAGAGGGGACCATACCCCCATGATTTCTCACATGTGGCATTTGAAAATAATTAATTGGGTGAATTATTCACAATTTCCTTTGATTTAAGCAGAATTGGGACCTGTATACATAAGTGAGCATTCCACAAGTTTATGGTTTTTCGCGACTGTAATTTCTGACTGGATTAACCGTTGATCTTTCAAAACCAAAAAAAAGATCAGTCTCGGAACGAAGGGTGGAATTTGACAGTACGAGAGAGTTAATCAAATTACATCTTAGAATTGAAACTGTAATTTAGCAAAATGGACCCTAAAGTTGCAATGAAAAACAAGTCTTTGTTATTGATCAAGAATTATATCAACTCTTTTTGAACTAAAGGAAACTCTCCCTTTATCGATTTTCGAACCTCTAATATTTATGCACGTATTAATATCAACTGCATCAGAACATTATATATGCACAATAGTTCTGATTCAATAACTGCTATTTCACCACACACTGTACAGTATCATTTACTGGTTTGTCATTGTTAATACTGTTTGCATTTAGGCAGTATTATTATTATCATTCTACTGTTACTGAGTGAAAGGTATTGCGTTGACAGGGCGGAAAAAAAGTTCAAAAATATTCTCCACTGATCATTAAGGTTCGAGTTGATCTAGGGATTGGGTTCTTTGCCAAATTAGTTTCCAATCAGGACTTCTGTACAGCAAGCCTGTGCTTCCCACAACAGACTACAGTGACCCACAGTAATTACACAACACCCACTCCCTCTTAGGGCACATTCCTGTTGACATTCAAGACAATTCCCCCGAGAGATAAAAAACTGTTATTAAAATAGACACCAAGGCAAAGAGGACTTGAGCTGAAAATATCTTGTCACCATCACGGTTTTGCAGACTTGAGGTATATGATTTCCATGAACTACGTACAGGTAATTGCCCGGGCAGTGTACAGTTCTGCATCCAAGGAACAACACACAAGGCGACGCACACGTTACGCTACAGAAATAGGGTAGGGTCCGAAAATTATGACATCCGGATCAGAATTTCACACCTCATGACAAACAATGAAGATCATATGTGAAAACAGACTTAAAGGGGGCATGAAATTAATATAGCCCCCTGTTTATTATATTAAAGCAAACTAAAACTTGAGCAAAGTTTTTAAGAAGGACTATCTACAATGTCCTGAATCTTCTGAGACTTCAGGTACAATAGTTTCTGAAATAAATTACAAATTAATGAAATTAATTATTTGAATCTGATGATAAAGACGTCTCAGATCTTTAGGGAAATTGTTTTAAGGCAGGCAATGAAAAATGCTTGTTGAATTTTGAACACAAGTGACCACATTATTAGCCTTTGTAGCATTTGTTGGTCGTTGGGAGTGGGAAGGGGGAGGGGGTGGGGAGGAATGAGTTCAAATACACAATAACATGTGTGAGTCAGGGTATAAAAATATTGAAGGTGGTACTAGGAAAATGATGCCACAATCACTTTAAGACTTTCTGTAACATTTGGTGGCAACCAGATGTCATTTTAGAAGATGTTCCTTGTCCAGAAATGATGATGTCACTAGCTTGTT
>KN893802.1:12707-35965 GCA_000934455.1 Apostichopus parvimensis | reverse complement strand
GTTTTACCTGTACCACCTTGAGGTTCCATGCAGGATGGTTTACAAGTCCCGCTTGATCAATCTGGTGTGACAGAGCAACTTGTAGGTCCGCGTAGGTAGCATTATCTAACTGAATTCCAGGGAAAAGATCATTGATAAGACTCAAGAAAAGAGGCTCATCTTCATCCACCTGTGAAAAGAAATCAAGTAAAGCCAAACATGTTTTTTCCAAATTCAAACTGAGACGGATGACCCAGTTTACAGAGAATATGTTAAGTATAGATTGATGACATGGTTGGGAGCCTGCATAAGAAAATGTGTGGCTCTTCTGTTAGGTCCACATAAGCTTACAAAACAATAACGCCAGAGATTGCATCTTGGAAAAATTCAAGTTTAATGCATGATAGTAGCAGATTGCATGTGATGCAGCTACATACCAGTTTGGACAAGTTCATGTCCCTTAGGACTCTCATAACAATGGCAGATTCACTATCTTCTGGACGAGCTCTCTTGTTAGAACCAAGGGTTCTCAATACCGAAAGGATGTTACGCAAACCAAAGTCATAATGAACCTGAAAGAGAAGAGGAGGAAATAATTGGCCCTGTAACATATATCAATGTACGTTCCCAAAATAAGTTCACTGAATCCTCTTGTTGTTTATACCCAGGCAACTGTTATGTACAATGCATGGTGAAAAGATCTCCCATAAGCATAAAAATCTCTAGGCGACAATGTGCAGCATCCCAACATTCAGACGACTTCATTCTCACATCGTTCTGTATCAGAACTAATTTAATGGATCCTAATGCAACTCCTTTCCCCCATTTAACAAATAATGTATGTGATCCTTTACTTTGAGTAATGATTGATGTTTTGGTAAGTCCACTCAATAGCTACCAAGTAAAACTAAACTTCATCAATAAAACTATAGTGTATAGAATACTAATTTGGGAGGCACACATTGCAAACACCATTTGATCAAGTCAAGACAGTCAGGTCAGAGATAGACATTTGGTTTGTAATTAGTGAAACTGAGGGAGAAGCAAGGCACGGGGAGGGCAATTAAGGGGTGGGAATGGGGGGGGGGAGAGAAGATACATCAAATTCTGATACTTTCATACCTGCTTGGTGAGTTGTTCCTCGCAAAGCTTGTAGAGTGTGAAAAATTTCTGAGCAAGAATAACATTCTCTTGGAAACCACAACTGGCAAGCTTCACTCTCATAATGATCTGTCTATCTGGTACCATCATAGCAACAGAACGAAACTGGATCTTGAGATTCTCAGGCAGCTCCTGACGACCGGCATAGCCTGGATTCTGTAAATGATTGGGACAAAGATGCATGCAATAGAAACTTTTGCATATATGGGGTACATGACAAGAGGTGAAAAGCTTCTAAGGGGAAGGGAGAAGAAAGGGAGTAGAAGGAGTGATGATGACTCAATGTGCCTTGGTTGATTGTTAACTTTTCTGACTAACAAAAGCTAAGGTAAATGAAAGTCTTTTAACTAATAGTGAACTTGGACTTAAAGAACATTTTAATACATTAATCTCCTCTTTTGCAGACAGCTGTGTAGGCTTCTTTTGTTTTCAATTTCAGTTGTAACTTGTTATAACAGTTGACTTTTACTATAGTATCTAAAAGTAAGAAACATGCCGTTAACATGAAAGACATAATGTATGCATTCTCTGAGATGCCAGGTATAGACTGAACTCTGTGATGGGTGCCACAGTATGTAGAAGAGGCTCTAAACTTTACCATGGTTAAAAAGAGTCCAAATTCTGGATTCAAGGACACAACATCGCCATCGCTGAAAATAAACTCTGTCTTACGCTCTTTCTTGGCATTCAGTACAATTGCAATTTGCTGAGCTGCAACAGACAACACTGGTAGCTCAATACGGTTGAATTCATCAAAGCAACCCCAAGAACCTGACTGGGCAAGACCTTAAAACAAAAATGATGAACAAAGAAGGACAAAGATATCATGTTTCCTTCATTTCATGTTCATCTATAGGCAAAGGTCATCATAAGCTGACAGCATTCTATATCAGTCAATCAGTCAGGCTTCATTTGCTCCATTTACTTTGAAAGTGTTCAACTGTTTACGTCAAACCACACAGTTATGCAACTTACATAGTACGTGCAATTTTGCATTCAGTTTGATTGAGGTACATAAACACAAGAAGGCTATTTTTTACTTCACCAATGATCTGCACCCATATAACACTCAAAGCATACACGAATGATAATCCAAACATGAAAGATGTAAAACTTCACAATATGCACTCAATTGTAAGTAGTCTCATGATTACCTTTATAGATTCTTCCCAGACCTCTGTAGTCCATCTGATCAGAGCAGTTGAAGACCACCACATACTTGCCTAGTGCTTTACCCATATCTTTGGTGGTTTCTGTCTTTCCTGTTCCAGCAGGGCCAGCAGGTGCCCCTCCCATACTCATGCCAAGGGCTTGGGCAAGAGTGATGTAACACCTGAAATGTTTGAAGAGAAAGATACAAATCACTCTTCAAGGCATTTGTCCTGTATAATATTCTGACATTATATTGATATAAACTACTAAGTAACACTAGAGAATAAAGTGAACACCATATAACATTACAGTGATGATGGAACAGTCCATCACTTTCATTCTCCTTAGGAAGAGACAAACAGTTAATGCACAGGTTATTACATTGGTCAAATAATACATTGGTTAACTCCGGTGCCCTTCAATCATAAGGTCCCGAGTTCGAGTCACTCCAAGATTAATGTATGTCGTCCAGTTACAGAGTTGTTGACAATAGACAATTCATAATCATGGACGTTAAAATATGAATCTTAGAGACTGACTTCGGTCAGCTTGCAGCTTTGATAAGCCAATGAGGCTTCTTCGCGATCTTGCTTGCAGGAGGATCTAAAATACATACATACATACACATACACACATACATACATACACAAAAGGTAAATACCTCTGCCAAAAGATTAACTGCCCAAGGAATCAGAGCCATGTAAGGTGTTATAGGTATGAAGGGAGGGCACCATTCACTATCCCATGAAATGAAATTTTACGTTAAGAATAAAATTACCTATCAGTTAGTGGTGTGATGACCAGTCTGTCAGTGCAACCAAGGAATTCCATTTGATAGATGAAGTCCACATCTGTGATAGAGACAAGGCAGTGGTCTGTATCTTCTTTATAGTAAAACCTTGCTTGCTTCAGCCATTCAAAGTCATTAGATGTACGAATATGCATTGTCACCTGTAAAAATTAACATACAGAATCATTGTTTTGGAAGCTTAAGTTTTCAAACAATATAACAAGATGGGATTCATTGAGACAGACAGAAATGTTACATACATTTGACTACCTTGCTTCTGACTTTAAAATAGAATTGTATTCAACATACCAAATGCATAGAGTTAATTTGGGAAATATTAGACTAAACATTTTCACAAGTTAAAAGCCTGCAGGTACCAATGCTACTAATAATGAACAAGCCAGACATTTACCTAATGAGTATGTGTGCACTCACACGATGTGTCAAAACACTATTTATTAAAAGCAATCTGTTAATTGATAGAACCTCTTACCAAGTCGTTAAAAATATCTCTTTGATGAACGTGAATTGTGACAAGAGTCTCATACTTGACTCGCTCTACTTTGGTGAGGTCATGAGTTGTCTGATCGATGAGTTTGTTGAGAATCTCCAGGAACTTGATATTTGTAGCTTGCATTATCTTCTTATCAGATCTGGCTAAGGTGAGAGCTTCTTCTGCATCTCTGGTCCACAACATCTGGATGCCAAGCAGTCCAACCTGACAGATATAGAAATATTTAGAAAGACTCAGCAGGATTGCAAGTTTGTTGTAAGCAAATATAGCCTTATACAAATATATATACATGCCGCGAAAGTGTCCATTAGCTATAGGTTGCATCCAAAAACCCGCCATTTGTAATGAACCGCAGGTTTGTTCGAGTTGGTTAGTTGAGTTATCATCCCATCTTTTCGCACCAGTTGAGCTGCCTATTCGACTATTATGCAACTCATCACACAGCTAGTAGCCTAATCACTATTAGATCAAGGCAGACATGGCAAGGTGTGAACAAATCAACTCTTCCAAACTCACCAGTCAGTTTGCAGGAGAGATAAAGTTTCAGTAAGTTGAGGTCGAGAGCTGAAAAATGCATCCTATGGTTAATGGACTAATTCTCGTCATGATATATTATTATATGAGTGGTACGGACTTAGTTCTGTGACATGAAGGTCCAGATGAGTCCCAAAAGGACAAAGCCGGTTGTGAGGTGGAAGTTTTCTTGTGTGTTGATTTTAATATATATATAACATTTCTGTGATTTCAATCATCATAAATATACACATGCTAAGGTTATCTTGACATGACTGCCTAATTAGTTCATGTATTGCTGTTTATTGTTGCAGGCTAGATGAATACACAAGCTGCGTGTTGTGTCCATCATTACATACATCACATGACATTGAACATGATCTTGTAACACTGAAAGGATGCAAGGATGGCAGTTAATTAGTGATGTACATGCACAAGATACAATTAAAATGGTGTTAGTGTAGTGTAAGTAGTGCTTACCTGGGCAATATAGTGGTTGAGGAATGACAAGAGTTGAAATGAAGGGTCATTAATGGCATGTGATGCATCCTTTATGACTGAATGGAGTGATGACTGCTGAAGGTTCAGTAACTCTCCTAGCCACATCTCAACATTTCCTTTGGCAATCACTGGTTTGTCCAACTGAAATGATAAACAGAAAGTAACTATTGAAAACAAACCATGTTTCCTTTTAGAAAACTATTATAGTAAACAGACCAATTAAGAGTGAATAAATATGAATTGCACTTATGTACAGAATAATTATCCTCCTGCTCAAAGAAATTGAAAATGAATGCACAATATCACCACAGGACACACTTCTCTGAGAGCAGTGAATAAATCCAGAGTTCTCTTGGAATAGAGAACTGTAATGAAGTTGTGAAGGCATTCTGTGCATGTGCATAGTAACTTTGTAGTTCTAGATAGAATGTAAATCCAACCAAGTTGGAAAGACTTCCAAACAGATCACCGGAACAGTGCAGGAACACCCCATTTAATACCAAGCATTCGTTATTGTCCCAACATTCCAGCAGTATGTGTGTCTCAGTATGTTACACAGCCTTACATTAATATCAAAATCATCATGGCAAATAGGTATCATTATGCTACTTACTGGGATCATTTCTCCTTCTCTTGAGACAACAGAGAGGATTTTGTCATAGTCTTTCTCATGAAACTCCACCTCGTTGACATTCTCAAATACACCGAGCAGATGTGCCTAGGGAGAAGTAGAAATTTGTTTCCATGCAGAGGTACGATACACTATTATGAATGTGTGTCGTCTAATGACATTCTCTTAAAACAAAACAAAAAAATTTCATAATCCTCTTTCATTCAGCTTGATACTACTTGAGTAAATAGTATCTCTAATGGATTCATCAACATTCCAATGATAATTGAATAGAATATAAAACTTTGAACATAGCACAAAAAAACACTATTAAAGCAACATGATATTTACTGCAGAATGTATCCATAGTATCAAACTACAAGTTTGTGAATACTGTATGATGGTAGTCACAAGTCACAGCAACATCATTAAAAACTGTTCTTAGCAGTTCCTTTTTCAATGTGTAAAGTTGATTGATTCTCTAATGATAATACTCAACACAATATAAAAGGGGTAAATACATTGATTAAAGGAAACAGAAAGATTGATACATTGCCTATTAGAAAAATACCTTGTTTTTGGTCACAGGGAAATCAAAATTATCAATTGGTCTTTGCTGCCACAGGTAAAATGCATGTTTATCACATGGCACTATTCTGTGAGAGCTCTTATACTCACCTGAATTGTATGTGAGTCACTGGCCTGACCCAATATCTCAAGAAGTGCTGGATCAGAGACGAAGAAGAAACGTGGAAACACCAAACGCTTCTTCTCCAGATAACTATTTAAAAAAAAGGAATGCAACAGTTACACTGCACTGGTTTGTTGTAAGTATAGTGAACTGATAACATTCACTGTAAAAGACATTTAGCTGAAACTAAAGGCATAACTTTATGATGATTGGTTTATGCTTTGAAATATCATAGGCCAAGACAATGGTAAATTTGATATCTGAAACGCTCCTTTCATGGCAAACTTTATGATGATATCACCTCCTCTGTTGAGACCTGTTAATCTATTGTTGCATTCTAAGATTCTATTATAAATGGATTTTTCTTAGCTTCATTAAACGACAGGGTTGAGGCCACAATGAATATTGCACTCTTTGAGGAGCTAACTATTTGTCTGTATACTATATTATAGGTAGGCCTATATCCCTTTAAATTGTGATTATTGAATGAGCACTGCCAATGGCGGAGCTAGGGGTATTGGTCAGGGGGGCGAGAATGGTCTGTAGGGGCGCTTTCGACACTATCTAAGCGGAGCGCCACCACAGGTTGGCGCGGAGCGTACAGAAAATTTTTTGAGTAAAGATACTCCCTAGATCGCCGGAAATGACCCTTTCCGTGCCTTGCTAATTTGCAGATAAACAAAGAATAAATAGGTGTCATCGCCATTTTGTCAGAAAATTACACCAACAAAATGTGACAAATGTCAATAGGTATTTGAGAGCGCAATAAAAAAGTCAATAATCGCGAATAAGTAAAAAGTGGTAAAAAGCTGAAAAGGGCGCAGCAGTCCATTTGAGTCCGTCAGGGGGGGCATCCGCCCCCTCTGACTGTATGGACGCTCCTCCACTGAGCACTGCAGATATAAGCCTTTTGTCAAGAACTTGAAACTGCTATTAATAGAAAATAAGGTTTATAGTATGTGCCATATTGAAACAACATTGAAGCATATGACCATATATAAGTTCTTCAACACTTAACAAAATAAGACCTCCCAGAATGGTAAGAAAAATGTTACCTTTGTTACTAACTTGACCAGGACTTGAATTATGTGCACACTCATCATGTACCATTAAACTCTCCCCTGCCCCCCCCCCCAACAACATATAAAATTTGTTAAGAAAACATACTCTCCTCGGACAAATGATACTATTATAGAGAACAACATTTACCCTGTGAGAGACTTCTGGCAAATTTCCAACTGTTCCAGTAGATGTGGAAGTAGTTGTCCCAGGGTTTCATCTCCAACACAGCAGGCAATGACATTATCATTCTCATGAGCTCTCTGCATGATCTTCACCCAAGATTTGTCAATATTCCCAAATCTTTTTGCTTCCTAAAATAATCATGAAAAGTATGGCATGGTGTATCACACAATCCAAACAAGCAGGGAAAAACATTATTATTCCAACCATTAAAAATAAGAAATGATTCCAGAGAGTAACACAATTGCCACAATTAGTTGCACAATATGTTACCCTGAACTAATTTCCTTTCTTGATTGCTATTAGTTATAGCATATGATGGAAACAAAATGAAATCAAAGATTTCTATGAGAAAGTTAATTACCTGAGGGAGCTGCTTTGCAATGTCACCTCCAACAAATACTGCTTCCAAATAAACCCACAAGTTTTGTACTGTTAGCCAGTTTTCAATGATGTCAGAAGAATTGGAGAGCTTTTGAACCCATAACTGGATGTCCTTCTTGAAGTGAGCATTGTACCTGCAGAGCAAATATTAAATGTTGTTAACTGTTCTAATGCACCTCTAATTAACTTTTATCAAATTAAAACATCCACAACCTAAACCAAATAGATAATTCAGTTTTCACCTGTTACTCAGCAAGGATCCAAGAACCATTAGACTGTCTTCCATTAAGGCTATGATATCAGATGTTTCTCCTCCTTTCAGTAGCAATTCTCCTCTGGCTTTGAAATTAGCAAATGACAATGTATAGGAGTTCCAGTCTGCTACCACCTGAGCAAGCTTGGCTTCAATATCCTTCTCCTTTACTGCAGAGATACAGATATCCTGTAGAAATGAAAGCCACATACCAATTAGAACTCACTTCTCTGGAACTATATCTAAGGAAAGGTTGAATAAGGGCAACTGGGAGTGTTTGCAACTAAATTGTACCTTCAAGGCCTTCGACAAAAACAAGAGCCTAAACACATACTGTTATGTTATGGTACGTGTCTCTAAATAGGCTTAATGTACACTACTACATTTCTTTTCAAAACAAATATCAAAATTTGTACAGAAAAAGATATAGCTGGTTGACTAATTTTCTTGAGTAAAACATATTTATCTGGAGGGGAATGCACTTTAGTTCTGCAAGTTTGAAAATCAAACACAACCAGCTGTGGAACCATTGAAGAAAAAATTTGACCCTTGCTTCCTGAAGTTCCTCACAAGAAAGACCACTGACTTAAGACAATATTAACCATATGTGTTTGCAATACCAGTCTTAGGTAGATTGTCAAAAGTAGGAGGCTGAGGGGGCTGCAGCTGCTGGATACCACAAAATCTTTAATTGTGCTCTTGACTTTCATAGAATAGACACTGTAGGTCTGTAGACATAATCCCAATTCATTCATAGATGAGCAGGATTTTGAAACTGCTGCAACTTTTCTTAGTGACAAGCATGGCATTGGATATTTGAAATAATAAAAGTGATGTAAAAATATAGCAACCTCAATGTCTTCTTTATGCTCTAGCAGTGGTGCTTCCATGATATTCCTAAGCAGGAATGAATCTGATTCAATGTCAAAGGTGTGTGATGTAGTATTGGCTATCCTTTCCCAGTGCCTTCCTTTCATTGCATTGTTGGCCATCAATTCTAACAGAGGACAAGTCTCATTGAAGTCATCAATCTTCTTTTTCAAATCCAGAAAAGCTTGCCATTCTTTCAATCCTTTTGGTAGTTTTCGACATCTATGGAAGGAGCATTTTGTACCAAACATACATTTTCTTGCTATTTTACAACATCAATCTGCTCTACATTGAATCTTTCCAAAGCATATCCCAAATCATGTAACTGTTCATAGGGTGTTCTAAATATCTTTATGAAATATTATTTACTATTCATTCTATTCTGGTATCAGCATCTTTGTTTTTTTAAATAAAATGGATTATAGTGGTTTAACAGTTCACAGTAACACACAAACTCACATGTAAATTAATATGTGTAACTGAAACAAATTTAAATAATTTAAATGTTTGCAAATTCAAATTGTACCTAAAGTGAAAGTCACAACTACCCTAACCTATTCTGAAAGTAAATGAGTTATTTTTACTGATAAATATCAACTTCACTTTATCACATATTGGTAGCTTAGTACAACAGTATGAGCATTACTTCAAAGAAAAATTCCCTTCAATATGAGCACAAGTACAAGGCCCAAGTAAAGTGTGAGTTAATAATCTTGCACAAGTATCTATCATCCTAGATTTCCAAAATGCCCGAAGTATCGATACAAATCCATGTGGAGGAGTATGAGTAGATAAGTAATTTTAGAAAGACTATGAGCATGTACTCACTACAAATCTACTTCATCAAATACACCAACAACACAAAATATGGCAATATGGCAACTCTCAATGGCAACCCTCAGAACCCTTGTAGCTTACTAAATATTACTAATACATATAAATCAACTGAACAACAAAGAGATCATCATTATTCTATTCCAAAAACAACAGCTTCAATGTATTAAAATAATATTAAGATTTTTATATTTATAAAGCACAGACATATCTACCGTTTACGGTGCTCAAGGGGCATACAATATTACCCTGGTCAACGATAACCTGTCAAACACAGAGATTCCCTTCACATGGCAGCAGCTAAACAGAGCCCAACTGACCATTTATCTCACAGGTCCCCATTTATACACCTGGGTGAAGATCGAGAGGCAATGGAGATAAAGTGCCTTGCCCTAAAACACAATTCAATGATCTGGAGAGGACTCACACCTGCATACCTTAGCTCACAAACCCACTGCCTTAACCACAATGCTCTCATCATACATACATATATATGTATATGACCTATTGTGACATATGCAGTAGACATTTGCCTTGTGTCATTAAGTGAAAATGACTAACAATATTACCTGTTCTGAAAGTCAATGAGTTCATTGTTGATTTTATCGATATCGACTTCACTCCACAGTATGTCATAGTAACCATTAACTCTTTCAATGACATCGTTGTAGAGTCCGTAGAGCTTCTGTAGGAGGTTGAGTTCTTTCTTGATCTTCACCAAAGTGGAGTATTCACTGACTGGCAGACCAAACAATTGTTCCCCAGCAGTGTATGTGTTAAACTTTCTCCATAGCTCATCAAACTTTGCCTGAAAAGAAGGATCAATTGAAGTTTTCCTGACCCAGTATTGAAATAAGATGCACAGCTTAACAGTAAATGTCTATATAGAACAGTATGTTTACAACTGACGAGTGACGGTGCACGACTGTGTAGACAAAATACCAAACAGATCTGAATTCTGCCTATTATCAGTTCCTGTCGATTTGAATGTATAATAACAAATTTATATGTTGATAACAATTTTTCAGGGAAAACAAGATTTTAATAAATTTCAAGCAACAATAAACTTTTAGTTTACTATTAATATTTTAAACAATGATAATCATTGTGACGTAGGTGTTTTTGAGTACCTATAGTTAGAAAATATTTAGATACTAGTGCACTGGTACTTGTTGATAAAGATCATTGCAAAGTATACCTGGTACACTTGAAGTCTGTCACTGGCCTCTTGGGGTGAAATACCATCAACCATTGGACCGCCCTGTCAAACAAAAACATTATTAAATTAGTAGACTGAAGTCAAATTTGAAAAGTGAAGAATACTTTGTATAAAAGGTATAATTATAAGTAATAAAAGATTACCAACATGAAGCACGTAATGAATTAGCCAAGCCCATGTGATCAATTTCAGCATGTACGTTATACAGATGAAACAGTCAAACAATGCATAAACTCAGGATCAGATCAATGAATTATTTGATACTTCTACAAGAGACCTAAAAAGTCTCAAGCATAATTTCATGAAGTTTTATTTTGAGTGCCTGGATACTCACTGTATCATAATCGTCATAGTAGTGTTCAGAATCTTTGTTGAAAACTTCCACGGAGGTGAGGAGTTCTGCTTTGAACTGAGGCTGTATGCTAACAAGGTGGCCTTGGACTGAAGTCTGGTACATGAGAGAAAAGAAAGGTTTTAATTATAACTGTTCAAAGTACAGTATCACTTACGTCAGACACCAAAACTATAGTATACACAATGTTATTGATCTATTAAATCTTCATGCTGGAAGGTGAATAACATATTGTCCAAACACTTTATACAATTTACCATCAATAACCTTATGGAACTTCGTCATACAGAAAGCAGTGTATATCTGGACTTCAGCACTGAAAGAGAACTGATACTATTGACCAACAGACATTCAAACATTCACATATAGCTTCTTCCTTGTTCACTCAAGTATGTAAGAAATTATACGTTGTATACAAAATTATGGTTCCCGTAGTTCTAAAATTTAGATGACTACAATAATACAGATGAGTGCTGGGACATATAATTCCACTGATACACAACAATTGATATGATAAACAAACCATCAGCTGATACTTACTGCTTGGGATGATAACTTCTGAAATGAATATCTAAGGGAATCCACTCTCTCTGTTTCCTCTCTCTGGACTTTGACATTGAACTTCTGTAGCATGCTATAGGCTTCCTATTTAGAGACAGTGAGGAAAGAATAACAGAGCTTAGTATGCCATGATCTCACACCAGCTGGGTCATATCATAGAATTAATTAACGAGCAGTTCCATCAGGGATGACCACAACATTTGTCACTGTCAGACAGTAGTTTAAATTTTGACAAAGTAATATAAAACAATTTCATATCTTTCTCATAAAAAGACGAAAACCATTTCATTATTAACAAACCTCGACTGGTCCTAAGGTCATGTCTATTTTGATATCTTCTTGACGAATAGTCTCAAGAGCTTCCATTGCATTTCGGACATCATCCAAGTCTTTGATAGGTCTTGCAAGCCGCTTGGAAAAGTCACCAATAAAGTTTGTAATTTTATCCATTTTCAAACAGTATTCCTTGTTGAGAGTCTTCCCAAACAGCTCCTTCCATGATTTAGTCTCAATATTAAGAGCATACTTGATTGGTTCTGAAAAGCAATTTTGATTTGCTTAAATCAAATACGTTATAGGGTAATGTGAATAAATGAGCTAAAGAATATAATTTCCTGAACAGACACTTATATCGATTCCAGATATCAAGAATGTGCAGTATCTACAAAGGATTCAAAATTAGCCTTAAAGGGTGTGAAGACTTGCACACAAAGAAATGTCTCATGCCGGTAATCTGACCTAGTTTCGAATGAGGTGTAACAGAAGTGTTACACACCACCAATGATCCCAGAAAATACACACACAACTTGCTACCGTCGGTAATTAGACACTAGTGTACAGTCAATACATACAGCTACGGTCAAAACCCACAACACAGTGTGCATAGCAGCGTGGACATCTCAGGTCTAGATAAAAGATAACAAGGTATCACGTTTCATTACTGTCTGCATTTTGTAGCGACAAGAAGAAAACGTCATTTGCAAGCAACGGAAAGTTAACTTTTTCAGAGCGCGGCACGCGGTTTGGGGCGAGTCTTCAATGCCTTTAACCACTTACAGCAGCTCGTGGTCATATCAATCATACTATTAGAATGTACTAAGGATAAATGAAATGTTAAGAACTGAATAAAATAATTACTGTATATCACAGGTACCCCGTTTCACACTTCCAGAAACTAAGGTTAACATCTAAGTATTTTATTACATATATCAACTGATTATCTAAGGCGTGGTCTCAGTGATGCAGCAGTCTATCAGGCCACTGTGTCATTTCCAACAGTATCCTTTCATTACCTGTTGTCAGTTCAATAGCTCCAACCTGGACCCATGGCTGAATCTCCTCAATATCTTCCTCTAAGCTTTGATAAGAAAGAATCTTTGCTTTCCAGTCGGACAAAATTGGATGAGTTTCCACAAACTCCTATAGTGACAAGGAATGCAATAGATAGAAATAAATATGATGACTTGCTAGGATTGTCAGTTACTGTTCTGACAAGAATGTATGAGTTTCTACAAACTCCTAGAGTGACAAGGAATGCAATAGATAGAAATAAATATAACTTGCTAGGATTGTCAGTTACAGCTCTGACTAATAACTGAATGAACCATGGTTCAACTTACCCCACAATTCCCACCAAGCCATCAGAACAATAGATGATAAAACCAAAGACAAACTTTTCAATTCTTTTAGATCCACACAATAAAAATAGCCATGGTTCAGATTACCCCACAAAGCCATCAGAACAATAGATGATAAAACCAAAGACCAACTTTTCAATTCTTTTAGATCCACACAATAAAATTGCATGAATCCCAACTGATGAATATCAAGTTGACTAGACTACAAATAATCCACAGGGGTATGACACCTATATATGAAACCTTTACATCTGCAGCCTTAAGCATCTATGACATTGTACTCCTCTCCTCGACCTTTTACAATTGGACTTCTGGCAATTGATAAAGTACACATCATGACACTAACTAGGCTGCCTTTAAATTAACACCATTTGACTTTCAACAGGGAGTGTTAGCTCAGTGGTTAACGCCGGTGCCTTTCAATCATAAGGTCCCGAGTTGGAGTCCCTCCAAGATTAATGTATGTTGTCCACTTACAGAGTTGTTGACAATTGACAATTCATAATCATGGACGTTAAAATATGAATCTAAGAGACTGAGTTCTGTCAGCTTGCGGCTTTGATAAGCCAACGATGGCTTCTTCCCGAGTTCCTACTTGCAGGAGGATCTTAAATATATACATACAAATACATACATACATACATACAACAGAAGTCAGATGATAGCTGCACAGTTACCTTGACAGCATCTTCTTTATCTTCCTCCCACAGGAACTGAAAGGATGAGAACATCTGTAGAGATTCCTGAATCTTTGGTCTGGTTTGACTGATTGCATTGCTGAGCATCATCTGCAATTTCTGTATTTCCTTATGTTCCACGATACTTTTGTAGTAATTTCGCAGCTGCTGAGGAGGAATGATCTCTGTTCTTGGTCCTGTAGAATGGAAAGATGTCTGTTACATAACATCCTCCAATTAAGAAGAAAGTTTTGTTAATCCAGAATATTAATCCCGATGATACCATAGGACTTTCATTTTGTTAAGATGGCCATTCAGTTATATGAGATAATGGATGGAATAATTATATAAAATTATATAAAATTATATAAGTCATCTGCTATAAAAAGTTGATCATACCTCACAGAATGCTAAAGATGTCAAAGGACAGAATAACATAGTATTAAAACCTTTGCATTCTGTTTAATTAGAGTTCAACACCTATCCCATTATACCCTATTCAAAGAAAGACGTGATGGGTGTCACTGTCTTAGAGTAAGTCAAAAGCACCTGACCAGTGCTTTTCTGGCAGCAATACTAAATAATTAGAGCTGCCAGCCTCTGGAATAACAACCAAAGATTCCTGTGTGTATTCCGATATTGATGGATTTGTATTAATATCATGTGTTGAGCCAAATGAATCATGATGCAGGGTTAACTCCATTGAGTCGAGTATTACATTTAGGCTGTATAATTATAACTTCGTTACCTAAAGGTCTGTATCAAATACAAATTTAATAATATAGAGATGTCTAAATTGAAATGACCTGTAGCTGAGTGAGGTTTTCCCTTGTGATGATCTCCATCTTGACTTGGTTCTATGATCTTGAACCTCTTCTGACCCCACTGAGCTATTCCTCTACTGACTTCAAATACACAGACTGTTGCTCTGTTAAGTGCTTGCTGGAGGTCATCTAAACTGGGCTGCATGACCTGAAAAGACAGAAATGGCAATCATGAGAATGAATCATTTTTTAAATAATAAAGGCCACATACCAAAAACAGCACTGACTTGAGTGTAAACCTTCATCATATCTTGGTAGCTTCCTGTAGGTTTTAAAATAACTTACAGTAAATGGTTGCGGTGCCCTTCAAACTTCACTGTCATTCCCCTCCCTCCTTTCAAGTCATGGCCATTGCCATTATCAATAAATTGTCAGAACATAGAGTCACAAAGGGGGTTGCAATTCTCGCTCTCCTACCCCCTTTCAATTTTTATTTTTGTTGAACATGAAAACTGCTTCACTGTAATCATGCAATAACAATATTTGAGAAGATTCTTAAACTGTATTTGGAAACAATAAATGATAACTGACAGAGCTTCTTCATTAGCACTTATATCACATAGTCAAAAATATGGGGTTGGACTTCTCTCCCTCTTAAAGCAGCTTTTTACATTTGGTACCATTTTTCATCAAATCTCATATGTAGAATCCACAATAAGGCAGCATTTGATCAAATAATGATGACACCCTGTTCAATGTCTTTTGCCATAAGAATATTAATCAGTAAGTAATTGATCGATTCATTCAATTCTCAAGATTTTGTTGCCAAGACACTTCAATGAAATAAAGCAACATCTAAAGAACAAAATTGAAATTTTCAAAATCTTTGACTTTTATCTTTGTTATTTGAAATGGTTGTGGCATCAAACAGCATAACAGGTTTTATCAAAAGCAATTCAAAAATGTTGCTTGTAGCAGTATGATTATAGTGATTTTATAACGTACATGAAGATGCATACACTATGGTTGAGTAATTTGGTATTTGCCCCGAGTTCAAATGACAATGTTCTGTTCCTTAACTTAGGATTCCCACAGAACTAGGTCATCTTGCAAACAAATGTTAGCCTACAAGAACATGTAAGACTTAAATTGACAATATCAATTCAATTACATTCTTTTAAACACAAATTTACCATTAACAACTTGAGGAAAAGCTAGAGCAATATCCACTTTAAGTAGGGTTGAATTTCTCTTCTCTCTATGTACAACATGAAGATGTATACACTATCATAATTTTTTCTTATTTCCTTCAGGTTCAGATGCCATATGGTCTTATGTTTAACTAAGGCTTTCCAACAACAGTATCATCTTGGGAGAGAATCTAAGCATAAGAGGATAATTAAGTCTTGATATGTGAGACTAATTTTAGATCAATTAAAGTATATTCTTTAAAACACAAAGTTAGCACTTACAACTTGCGGAATAGCTAAAGTGATGTCCACTTTAAAGAGAGGTGAATTTCTCTTGGCTCTTCGTGATATACCACCACCTCCTGCTATATCACCAATTACTCTCATCCCTCCAATTGGGCTGTAAATTGTAAAATAAACCTCATCTTAAACAGAATCTAGAGATCATCACTGACAGACTAAGAAGTGATGGAACTTATTGCTTACTAGCTTTCTGGAGGTATTAAATAAGTCTGTTGTGACATCGATGCCACAAACTTTAACACCTTATGTCATGTTCAAATGAATTTACTAGTGAGCAATGTAAAGACAGAATTACAACCAGCAGCTAACAAGCAGCGGTCTGGCTCATCCAAGATAAATAATAACACCTCTGTTCTGGAGATCGGCCATAGCATAGAACCAGTTTACCAAATTCAGTACACGCATTACTAGATTTGCATGTTATAACATTACTTTCCAAACAGCCAACTTACAATGCTGGTGGAACAATCTAACAACAAAGTCATGGGATCCACAGATAAACTAAGAAAACCATCAACACACATTCCTTGATATATGAACACTAATGCTTACCACATTGAAAATAAAAACATACAAGCAATATTCATCATTCACATTAGGGGTTAATGGTTCATAAGAAACATATTTTGTAAATGTTTTCTACATTGATTAAGTGGACAGCTTAATTATATGCTATACAAAAGACATGAGCTTATCATACTATGCTATAATGACAAATAAAAAGAGCTTATGACAGTTTCTTTATATGTAAAACTCACAAGCTCTATTTTCCAAAAGCATTTGCTAGGTGTTAATTCCAGAATAATTTAAGTCTATGAGAAAAGATCTTACCAACATGATAGTTTGTAGTTATACCCATAATGTTGCGGTTTTTCAAATAAAGACCTTTCTTCAAAGCAATGTAATGTTTAAAACTCACGTAGAGAAGAAGACTCGCTTCTTTATAGTGTCTAACGACAATCTTGTAGCTTTCAGTAGTGCTTCCAACATTCTCTGACTAAAGTGGGTGATCATCTCCAAGCACTCCTCCTGCAGTTGCTGTTCCTCCTCTTGCTCTGAAGATATATCTACAGTAACCTCTGAGTCAGGCTCTTCATCAATGTCTATCACGGTAGATTGGTATACAAGCTATTTGATAGTGACCAAATCTAAATATTTACATGATTATTGAAATATGTAGGAGTCCTTGAGCTAGAGGTTAAAGTTGCTTTTAAGACAAGATTATTAAAAGAAAAAGCTCCATTATGGCCAAATTTCTCAGACTAAATGAAAGCTGACATCGTAATAAAAGTTCAAATAACAGAGCATAGATCATTGTTTCATAATTAAAAGATGTTACCGTGTTCTTCTTCATCAGAGGAATCACTTGCTTCAGCGTGCGGTAGCTTGCTAGTCCTCTGTGCTTTGGAAACAAAAATGGTAACTAAATCATTGACGGCTTCCTCCATGCGTGCACTCCTTCTGTCTATGTGTATGGCTGCCTCGTCGCACAGTTTCTGGTAGAAAAGTAAAACGACATGTAATCAGCATGCTATCCAAGACTGGAGTGATGAGAAACAGTAGACATAGTATAATGGAGGCATGTACCTTTATTATAAGAAGGCTCAAAATAATGTGTATCTTAGGATAAGCCAAGCTAAACTACTGTGGTGAAGACATTGTGAACATGTTACAATAATGATCTTGAACAGCAGCAAACTTATAAATAAGACAAGAAATTACAGAAGAAATTAAGTTATTTCTCAGAATGCTTGTTTAATAACTCTGAAAGCAACTAAAACCTCCTATGACTCACTGTCTTCTTGGTGCACTGTGTAAAATCTAGGAGTGGGTAATTTAAACAACATCATTTTAAAATACCTGGGTAGATTGAACAAACTCCTCAGCATTCCAAACTTTCCAAGGAGCAAGACTGCACAACAAGGTGTTGCTGATGTCTGTGAGTACAGAGTCAATGCGAGATTCTTTGATGTCGTTCACCTGCAGAAGGAAAATGAAGAAAATAGTTTGCATTTTGTAGCTGCAGCAAACCATTTCGTCTGTAAGGTAATGGAGCAGCTGTCTGCAGTTACCTCAAGAGCTGGTAGATGCTGATGGTGTCTAGATATATAACTACACCATTACTTACATATGCTATTGTATAAAAGAACACTTCATATATACTTAATTAGATAGGAATAATTGCCATTGATGCAGCAATGTTTTAAGTAAAACACTTTTAAAAGTTTGTTTTGATATTGTTTCTTTAGCCATTATTATACTACATGTTGATATGAGTTGATAGGGAAGAATCTGAGACCAGTTCATACTTCTTTGACAAGGAGCTCCAGATCTCTAAGTGCAGCTTTTACAGTCTTAAAGAATGCATCCAGGTTGAGGGAAGTCCAGCAGAGCATGACGAGGCCAGGTTGCAAGGCAATGTCCACTTTCTTAATGTGTGGAGCCATCAAAGGATGAAACACTGAATGAATACGACCTCGGATAGATCTGTTCTCTTCAAGGAGCATCTGAAAACAGAGGGTAGAATGTGTATGACTATCACATTGCAACTTTAATTTTAATTAAATTCTTGTAAACCTCTAATCCATAATAAAATTGTACAGTTGCTATGACCAGTGCCTTAAGCAGACTTGAAAATGACAACTTAATAAAACTAAATCAAGGATTGCAGGTGACGGAATATTTTGTCAGAATTATCTTGCAAGAAATTCTGGCGTGCCAACTTTCACACTTCAAATGCAACGGAGTTGTTGTTTAAACTATGAACGTACTTTAATTATGACATTTAGTTAATTAATAACCGACTTGACGACAGTTTTTAAAGGAATTGAGGGATGTTTTTAATACTGCAGCTATAATACATCTTGCATCTTCTGTTCAAAAGGGACAACACTCTGCTGATGAACTCTTACTAATAAGTTGACATGCCTGATCAAACCCCCAAATGCTAACTATAAATGCTTTATGATTGTCATCAGCAACTTGATTCTAATACTCCTTCGCAAACATTGTTACAAACCAAGCCTTTTTGAAGCAAAGTATGACATTTGATAGTAAATCAAAGAAGTATATATCAAAATGTACTTGAATTGTGTTGCAGTTCTTTTGCAGTTGCTCCCTTCCAAGGCATATGACATGAGCTGATTCTGGGACATCTAGACCCATCTTCCTCATGCACTCTGCTTCTCGAATGACTTGATACAACAATGGATCAAAGTTGACAAGCAATTCCTGCGTCTCTGGATGTCTAATCAAGATAGTTGCTTGCAATCCTGCAATAGGTAGAAAAATTCATTTGTAACTAATTTAGTACTGAAAATTAAGCAACCAAATAAATTCTGTAAGATATGTAAAGGGTTGATTACAAGCTTTACAGAAAATTATAATATCAGAATACATTTACCATTATAGTTTAGTATTTTAATACAAAGCAGCTAACATATTATGTTTCTAAACCCAGACGCACACTGTCTGACTGGATGCAACTTGCTAAACTCTACTGTCAAGACCTAGTACGATGTAAAGAACCATAATGGCACAAAGTGAACCCAGCACACTATGCAACTGGTGCTCATTTGGATCGAGTGCGACCTTGAAGTTATTATCTTCTTTCATATTATGTCTGTGATTTGTCAAATTCGTTGAAACTGCTGCAAACTACAGACTGCCAGATTAATCAAGAAAATGGTAAATTGCACAGTTTACCCTGAAGACAAGGCCACTTTAAACTGGATAAATCTTGATCAGTCATGGTCATAAGAACACACACACCGAATCACTATCAAAGTTTTTCCCGTTATCTCAGTAGAATTGAGTTGGGTCACATTTGGGCAGTTGACTTCAATACCATCAACACTAAGCCTGAACAACAGCCTAACGTCTGAAAGTGTACCGTTTCCTTTCCCTTGCTGGAATATTGCAATTAAAATTAATTAATGTTTATAAACCTGGTCTGAAATTCCCATCATCTTAACAAACATTTCTAGGGCAGACTGTAATTTCTGATCAGAAGTTTTCCTCTCATACAAACACAAGAGACTGTATAGAAATGGCATTGATTAAACAGATGCTAAGGTTGTTGCAGTGAGAAAACAACTTTGCTGATAGTTAGTAAGATTACCTGTCTTAACTGTATCAACTTGTTTCATCCAGGCTCTGTGATAGAGAATCTCAAACTCTATGAGGACAGCACCCAGTCTGTTGTAGTTTCTAACAACTTTCTTGCCTTCAGGTGTGCTCAGAGTGCTGGGATATTCCTGGTAGTATCATAAGTACAGAAAAAAACATAAGAACATTTTAGATTATTACTTGTACCATATCAAATTATTTAATACACAGCAGTAAGTGAACTTTTGTCATGATTTGAGGTCAAGAAAATCTTGTGTATTATAAGTTATCACAAACATGCATCACCAAACATGTCATACCTTGATAACATCCATAGGGCCCTGTATTTTCCTGAACAGCTGTCTAGCCCATGCAATTTTACCAGATACTGGAGGCATAGCACGAGGAACTGGAGGGTCATCCTTGTTCTTCTGGTAGAGCTTTAAAGAGCAACGATAGGATATAAATCAAAGCTATCCTTCACATTTCTCTCTTGGAAAATAAAATGGAATAAATACAAACAAAATAAAAATAAAACAATGCAACATAAGAAGAATAAAACAAGTACAATTAAACCAAGTCTGCATGTATGTATGAAAGAATGAATGAATTAAACAACCTGCATTAAACATTGCATTAGAGATACTCATTAAAATGAAACAACCACATTTGACATTTTCGTGACTATTTTTACAACCAAGTGCATCAACATTCAGACAAAACTTTAAGGGTTAACCGAGAGCCAGTAAGCTAAGAGCCTATTACAAACTTGCAGCAATGGGTATAAAATTGAAATTAACTAAGTCCTCTTCAACTGACTTTCTAATTCTATACAGCCCATGTCACCCAGTGTAACTTACATAAGTACTGACTTACCCGTTTTATTGCCTCAATTTCACTACCAAAATGTTGCAGTATCAACCCATACTTCTCTTCAAGATTCAGACTTGGTAACTTCAACAGATCAAATCTGCAAATATAAAATGTGTACAGCTGTTATGAGATAAAGAAACAAGATCTTACCAAGTTACATATTAAATGGCACAAATATTACATATTATTTCATTGGAAGGTTTTCCACTGTAATTTACATACAAATTAAGTTACTCCAGTTCAAGTCAAACTTAGCTATGTCAATAGTATTAGTGGTTGGAGGTCCAAACAACAGCCTCCAAAATATTTAAGTAAGATGTTAGTACCAGCATTTAACAATTATTAGTTAAAATACAAACTGAGATGAACCATTGATTTTGTTGTACAAATAATTACAGGTACAGAATTATTTGTTGTTTGATGTATATATTGTGGTATCCTATATCCCCAGGGAGAAGGGTTTTCCAATTGTGTAAGATGACTGAATTCTTGCTACCTTTCCTTGACAACATCCAATAGTTACAAATGGATTACCTAAACCAAAAGCACTCCATGAGTCTTTCGCATGAAGCCTTCTTGCTCCTTTTTATCGACATAAAGACAAAAATATTTATGATAGCAAGCATCCACTAGTTTAGCTTTGACAAGTTACCAGGGATGTGCCCATGCTGGGTGGCACTGGGCGGCCCCGCCCAGCACTAAAAATTACCGCCCAGCACTGTCTTAAAAATCGTGAATCCCGCCCAGCACTATTTTCATATAAAATCCCAACATTCCTAACAATATATTCAACATAAATTGGGCCTAGCCTATGCCAAAACCATACAGACTAATAATGCATCAGTTACGCATGCGTGAAACATTACTTACGGCTCTCAATCGGTCCCTTGTAAAATCTCTTTAAAACAAACTAATAACTTTTACCAGGTACGTAATATATTTCAATTAAAAAAAAAATTTTAAATGTAAATTGTTAGCAAAACTAGTACTTGTGTATGTGCTTAAAAAGCTACACAAGTGCCAGCATTTGGCATCTGAGCACCTTCAAAAATCGGAAATTTTCTCAAAGGGAGAGGGTACACCCCCTCCCCCTTAGACCCCTCCCCCAGGACGGCGATCAGTATACCCGGCACTCAGGAAATCCTGGGCACATCCCTGAGTTACCCTAATCTTCAATTGTAAAATTCAACTAAGACCATGTTTAAAATTACCTCTTTAGCATAGCTAATGACTGTGAAGATGAAGAAATCTTCTGAAAGCAACTGTCAAGGAAAGACTGCAGCATACACTGAGGAGGAATTAAGGACATTTGATAGAATGCTTTACTAAATGCTTTAAGAAGGCTAGAAGCTGACCACATTCTACTTAATTTGAATGGTTACAGGTAATTTACTGTCATACTAACAAATACCTTAATGGCACTTTACCTCACGCATAGTTTTTGTGTGAATTGATGTATGCAAAATATATACCCTAAAAATACTAACCAAGTCAAGTAAATACTGACTGCTAGGATTAATGTCTTAATTAAGACACCAGCATGATGACAATTATGTAAATATATATTGCAGATGCTTCCTGACATAGATTTCCACCTTTACACCAACAGTTAACATAAATCCGATGAGATTTCAATGCTAATTACAACATGGTGTTCATTGTTTCTTAATTGATCAACCTTGAAAATCAACCGATATGAATTTCGCTTTGATTACATATCATTATCATCATCATCCTACCATGATGGAACAATCAAAACTTACAAATGAATGTGCTATTGCAGTATTAAGTTTTTTTTGTTTTTTTTTGTAAGCAGGGAGTGTTGTACCTAGTTAAGCTCATTAGAGTTTTTTACAACACTTCCTTTCACAATATGTTGTATATTATCTTACCTGTCTATGTCATGAATCTTAATATTAGTATTCTTGCAAAAACTTAACTATTAAAATTGTATTGTTACATGTAAATATGTTGTGAAAAAAACAAATAAATGAAATGAAAGTATCAAGTGATGTTAAATTTATTGGCTATTATAAGTTTTGTGTTAAGTAAGTGTAATTAACAGTCATCACAGAGAGTCA
>KN893802.1:0-12657 GCA_000934455.1 Apostichopus parvimensis | reverse complement strand
GATGTATGCAAAATATATACCCTAAAAATACTAACCAAGTCAAGTAAATACTGACTGCTAGGATTAATGTCTTAATTAAGACACCAGCATGATGAAAATTATGTAAAAATATGTTGCAGATGCTTCCTGACATAGATTTCTACCTTTACACCAACAGTTAACATAAATCCGATGAGATTTCAATGCTAGATACTACATGGTGTTCCTTGTTTCTTAATTGATTAACCTTGAAAATCAACCGATACGAATATTGCTTTGATTACATATCATTATTATCATCATCCTTCCATGATGGAACAATCAAAACTCACAAAATAATGTGCAGTTGTAATAACAAGTAATGTTGAATTTATAGGCTGTTATAAGTTTTGTGTTAAGTAAGTGTAATTAACAGTCATCACAGAGAGTCAAACACAAACCTCCAAGTCAAACACGTGTCTCTTGAAATCTTCAAAATCGTTGTCAAAGTCTGTTTTTCGATGATCCAGTATATCGTACGGTTTCTTTTTGATCCCTGCATAGATATGCTGAAACTTATTCAACATGGGCTCAATTCCCTCTATCCGTGAACTGCTCAAGACAGAATAAGTTTCAATTGTTTCGAGAAGTTGGATCACCTAAATAGTGGGAAGAACAAAGACATGTGCATTAATGAAGGGCGTTGTGGTCAAGTGGTTAAGGCAGTGGACTTGTGATCTAAGGATTACAGGTTCGAGCCCTGGCTAGTTCATTGCGTTGTGTCCTTGGGCAAGGCACTTTATCTCCATTGCCTCTCTTCACCCAGGTGTATAAATGGGCACTTGCGAGGTGACTTGTAAATATAGTTGCGTGCGCTGGTTTGTGGCTGCACCCTATGGGAAGCCCCCAGGGGACGCGTGGCTGTGGTGCACTGTGGTGCCCCAGGAGAGATTGTTTGAATTTTGCACACTTTGGTGTGTAGGTGTGACAAGTTACCACTGACCAGGGATAAGTACAGTGCGGCGAGACTTTGTTGCAAGTTCCGCTATATAAGAACTGTTAATTATTATTATTATTATTATGAACATGAACCTTGAGGTGCCTGAATAGTATGAACATGTTTCCATATTTATAGTCTATGTTTGGGGTTTGCTAGTCTGGAATATGTAATTAAAAACTCAGTCTATTGTTGTCTTGTACTTTTAAGAATGTGTATAAGCATTATTACTCTGATTTTATTTCATTTGTAATATTTTTTTGTGTGTGGAGGTACATTCTTTCAACTGTTTGACAGACTTTCTGCTCTTTACTTTAGGTTAGGCCATGGTTTTCTTTTCAAGGAACAGTTTTTGGTATGCTAGTCTGGAATATGCAATTACAAAGTCAGTCTATTGTTGTCTTGTACTTTTAAGAATGTGTATAAGCATTATTACTTTGAGTTTATTTCTTTGGCATTTGTTTTTGGTGTGTGGGGTTTCTCTTCCAATTGCTTGACAGACTTTCTGATTGTTACTAAAGCATCTGTTTCCTCAAGGAACAGTTTTTGGTTTGCTAGTCTGAAATTCGGAATTATTAACTAATCTATTTCTGTCTTGACCTTTTCAGTATGTGTATGTTCATCATTTACTTTTTTTCCCTTCATTTGCATTCTTTTCCTTTCTTTCTTGCATGAATTTGAGTTACACTATTTCAATTGTTTGACATACTTATGTCTGTTACATGAAAGGCAACTAAAAATCAACAAACCTTTTCAATCCGTCTGCAGAAGGCATCAAACTTTCCAAAAATGTACATTTCAGAAAAGTCAAAAGGTCTCTCGTTAGGAAGTTGTTCAATCTTTTTCTTGGTCCTTTGGAAGCAAGTTTGGTATTCTTTGTTCAGGTGAAGAGCATTCTTGAGCTTAGACATCAGTTCATCATATGACTGGTCCCATATGCGATGCATACCACTGTTAGAAATGTAGTTTTTGCAGGCAGTTACCATCTGGTTTGTCACCTGCAATAAAATCATTTCAAGATAAATTAAATGGTTTACTATGTCATTAGGCTAGATGTGCCATTCAGAGCTCAAATTGTATAAGTAGTTGATCCAAGGAGGTTAAGGTTTAACTTCATACAGTTGCACTTATATATAGTACATTATCTTGGACTAGTCTCTCATTCACTGACTACAGCAGGATTTGAGAGTAATACTTAGCCGGTGAAGTAAATTAAATAACTCATTCTTACCTTGATGAAGAGTGATGTCATTCTTTCGGACGTGTTATAGTATCTTGAGATACTATGAATCATGCGTATAGCATTAATTAAACTTGGTATGCAATCAACCATTCCCATCTGAAAAAGTAACACAAAGACATAAATTGCAAAGAGATTCCCTGCATAACATATGAGCAATAACTTTACACCAAATGTCCTAAATAACAAGTGTTCTGTGAACATTCTGCTACAGACTATACACTGCAGCAAAACCAATCACTTAAGTCAGCCCATGAAATGAAACTTGTTACACACTAATATCAGCTGGAATAGTTTCAAAACTTGATCATAGGGTAACCTTTATCACATCAACTTAATGTATTAAAACTTCAATGTTCTGGTATCCAATATAGATGTCTATATATGGTTCTGTCTAATTCACTATACCTACCTTAAACATGAGGAATAGGAGGAATGACAGGTGATAAACAAATGCTTAGGCCTACATCCATTATGTCCACTGAATTTGCTACTAAACGTGGACAAAGCAAGTTCCTGTGATGATGATCTACTCTTTATGCTTAAACACAATTCAACAATTCAGTTCAACATACTTACAGGATCTGCATGGTATAAAGGCTCACAGAACTTCTCCAGGGTGTACAAATACTTGACGTTATCTTTAGCTTCATTAGCAGCATCCGTAATACGACAATCTAGCTCCTTCCACACCTAGAGGAACAGAAAAAAACACTGTCGTTCACAGATTCCGAATGACACAATCAAATCTCATACAACAAAGTATGCCCTAAGTACAATCACATTTGTTCAACTCATTATTCATTTTGTGACAGTATTGCATCGAAAGCATTTAGAAAACTATATTTTAGTGAAAGAATGTTTCTTCTAAAATTACATAACAACCCTACCTTCAGGACTTTGCTTTTTGCTGCATTCAGGGTACTAATGACCATCTTGCACTTCTTGCTTTTGATTTGTTCCAATATCGAATGGAACCTCGCCATTAAAAACCGCCAGTGTTCCAGCTCTGCCAGAGGGCCGGTATCATCAGCTTCTTTACGCATCTGATCACTCTCGGCCAACACCTATGGAAACGAAGAGCTTCTAGGTGAAGAGGTGTGTTTGTACCTTCTGTGGTTTTTTTGCAAATAATGACAAATGAATCTTTACATCTAAAGCGGAATCCTCTTGATGCATTAAAACATCATTTTATGAAGAAGTGTTTGTTCCCTGAAAATACTTCATTGCTACCGTATTCACTTACATGAAACACATGCACACACGCACGCACACTACCATGGTATCTAATATATGATCTACAGCTGAGTAGGATTGCTGCATGTTGAATTGCAGAAGCAAATTAAATGAACGTTATTTACATTAAATAATGTATCACATGCAAACCTTCTCCTATATGAATGGGAGGATGGTTAAGAATCATATGTCAACAAATAGGACCCAACTGTTATCAAGATGATTAACCTAGTTGTGTTCTATGTGCATGCATGCAGTTAATAACTGAAATGCATGGCTTGATACTGAAATTCTGTAAAAGACTGCCTCGCGATACCTGACCGTTGCTATACCAATCATTTTAATCATATTCGTGCTCAGAAGAAAGACTGATATTTCTATACAAATAAATGTTAATATTAAAGTTCTCAGAAAAAATGTTTAATGTATGATAGGAACATTGTATGTTAGACAACACTACAAGGTGTACCTCTGATTTACCTGTTCTATTTCTTTGCACCAACTTGACACAAGATCTTCCAGAGCTTCCACAGTGTCAGGGTTTCCAGCAGCATTGACACAGTCGCTAGCAGTGGCTAAACTAAACACATCTACTACTTCACTTTCCTGTAGTTGAACAGCACCTGACACGCTGATCTTAGCCCCTGAAATGATTCAAAGAAACGAAAAAGCATTTCAATGAGATATCTACAAAAATACTGAGTTTTTTCTTACATCCACCACAAACTCCTGCAAACCCATCACAATGAATAAGAACTTTGTCATTTTGGTTATCCTTGGACTAAAATTGGAATTCTGACTAATTCAGATATCTTCTTTTAGCAATTTGAAAAGGAATATATTGCAATGTCTTCTTCTTGATGTCTAAAGATTTTGCACAACAGAAAAGTTTGGATATGCATGATGGTGAATTTCAGGAAAGTCTGCTCAAATACAGATTTGATAGGGTAGTGTAACATCTAGTTATTAAACATTTTGGTGTTATAACAAGATGATATGATGAAAAAAGTCCTTCATTTCAGATATAACTTAATAACTCACCGGAAACAAAGTGAAGAAAACTATCGTATCCATCCAAAAAGTTCTGTTTCATCTTTCTGCCATTAGGACTGTCATTGAGATGTCCCCAATCACTTGATGCGGTCAGAGCAGATTTGAAAACATCAGAGAGAACTTTCTCTGTTTCTGATAAAATACCTAGCTGACCAGCGGGTGAACAGTCAATCATTCCACAACAAATCTCCTGCAGGAAGATTGTTCAAGTAGAAACACTCACAAAGAGGAAAAATATCTAATGAGAAGACTCCACTGAAAGTGTAACTTCAGCTGTAGCTACTAAATGTTACTCAGTACTAACAAAATTGATTTTGAAATATTCAGTTCCTGGACGATAAATCCAGAAATGTAAGCGTCAGTAACACCGTTGCTCTTTCTTACTTGTATAATTTACCTTATACAGTATAGTTTAATTGCAACAGTGCCTTCAATGATAAAATGCTCTGAAACCAGAGCTTTGTATAGGGTTGCCTAATTAATATTAAATGATACCAGATTAGGAAAAAAAAATTCTTAGACACACCAGTGTTGAATGTTCTGGAGGTTCACAGACCTTTGTTGTTCTGCATGTTCTGACAAATTCAACTTGCTACCATCTCCAGTGGGCATGATATGTGTACAGTAGCTTCTCATAATGATGGCAATGAAAATCCACACATGTTTGGGCTTGATGCAGATGTGATATTCAGCACAAGATAGGTAACATAAACAATATTTGAGTCTTATTAAACATATTATAATAGTACCAGAAACAAAAGGAGTGAAGAATATTAATAATGTTACTTACATCTTGAATATTTCTCAGGTTCAAAGTTATATCTGGCTTAGCTCTAATGAAGAAAATACATTTTCCTTCTAATTTTTCTCTCTCACCAGAAGTGATGAAAAGTCTTGTCATCTTTGAATCTTTGGCTACATTGACAATTCTTCCACTCTCTAAAAGAAAAGAAAATGGTATTCAAACTTTCAAAAGATATGAATTGATTATCAAACTGTCATGTAAACACATCTGTGATCATTACCAATAGTACTGTACACTTTGCTGAAAATCTAGAGCAATAGCAAAACACCATGACTCTTATCCTTAACATATTCAAAACTTGTGACTTCTCCAATATTTTGATACCTGACTTGTTAAACTATAAATGAACTAAGCTGTTATGGGATTTTAGTATGGCATAGAATCGACAAGTATACCAATATCAAGTCAAGAGGCTGCCTTTTTAGTATACATTCATTTAGAGACTATAAGAAAAACTAATATCTTCCACTGCAAAATAGCTACATATATGTATTGATATTAAATCATGACACCTACCATTTCCTGGAGGTTCAGCCTCTTGCAGGAAAAATTTAAGAGACTTTGAGCCATCTTTGTCGAGAAACTCGTTGAATAGTTCCATATACTGCAGTGAAATAAGGTAATGGTTGAAATGTTACCGGAAACAAACTGTGGCACTAAATCCTCTCTACCAATTACCAAGTAGAATATGGATGATATGTTTGAAGTGAATTTTGCCAAAGTTGTTAACAAATACCTTATGCATGCGCAACGCAATTTGCTTAGATATCAATATCAGGTGTGGATACATGTATGCATCTATTATATTATCAACGGCAGGATTATGTTATCATTCACCTTCAATAATATGTAGGAATGAATAAATCTATAGACAAACAAGGAGCATCCTGTGAAATGTTGTTAGCATTCCTTCCTTTGCATGTTCACTGCAATTGGGCTAAGCCAGAAATGCTGTATACAATATATATGCATAGAGCTGTCATAAGTTCATACTTGTAATTAACTACTCTATAGCTGGAATAAGAAATTGGAGCAGAGTGGTGTTTACAGCTTATCATGAGGCTCTATATGAAGCAGTAAAAGCTTACCTCTTGAGAATCAAGAACAAATTCCTCAATTGTTGCTTTATCCATTTCTATGTAGAGTTGAAGCATGTCAAGAACGTAACGATGTAAAGGAGTTAACTGTGCTTTCCTCTTCTCTCGAGCTTCCCTTGCTCTTGCCTATAGAAGATAATCATGCAAGATGAGAGCCAATCAGTTAAGATTATCTGTCAGTCATGCACGTCAGCCTGTGTTTATGATTATAATATAAACATAATATAGGCATGAACAAGCTTTAAATCAATACTGGTTAACCAGTATTGTCCTTCACTGAGTTTCTTGTCAGTGAGTGGTATCAATCCCAGAGACTTACAGCATGTAACATGTTGTTCATTGTACGAAACTCTTTGTTGACAATTCATATTATTTTACAGAAATTGCAAACCATTGCTGAAGTGATTGAAACAGCTTAACAGCAAGGAATAACACTGTGTAGCAGTATTGAAACCTCTGAATTTTGTCTTGGGAAAGTACTATTGTGTTTTGTACAAAGCTACTGGCAATACACTTGTAAAAGCAACTTGAACTTGACCATTTTGCATAGCCATATACTAGCAGAAAACTGATTTCTTGCATTACTCACAAGATGTATCAACCATACTATTGACCACACTGTTGCAAAGCATCCTTAATACATACATTGGCAGTTATTTGGTACCAGAGATACTGACATAGCCCATGAGATGACTTTGATTGGTACGTTCTTATGGAATTAAATCATATATGGGAGTAAAAACAGTTTTCAGCTGCTGAACTCAATACTTACTTGTTTTTCTTTTAAGCTTTCAGCAAGTACGGCTCCGACAACACTTTTCCGATGCATTCTCAGTCTTCCAGTAGCATGAGAACCCCTTCTCTGTGTATTGTCATCCTCTGGGTGGGCTCCAGACATTTTCTTTGACTGCAATTGGTCACTGGACATCTCGGTTACTGAGGACTCACATGTATGCTATATAAAAACAAATGCAACATTCTAGAAAATACTAATATACAATTTGATCAAGGCCTTCAAATTAATGGTAGAGGCACTTGTGCAAACAACATCCTGTTCAAGTCAATATTTTTTATTTATCTATCAAAATTGTTTACTTACCAGTTCCCAGTCAGTTTTCTGTTGTTGATTACATATGCAAAAGAGGAAATGCCAATCCCTATGGTTTAGTACTGGCATATATGAACGAAAATGCAAAGAAAGCCATCCAGTAAGCAAGGTAAAGTGCTTCTGATTAGCAGACCCAGTACTGAAATGGTTACACAGGGATTGCCACCAACTGCAGACTACAACACTTTTAATACAATTGTACAGTTTAGAATCCTGGTAAGTGCTCGCCAATAGTTTCTTTGGTCTTCAGAAAACTTGCATGTGATCATCAGGAGCCTGTCAGCACTGAAATATTTGATGTTTTAGTTAACCAGCATATTGTGTGTGCTTGAGTTGAATGAATATTTAATTCTTGTTTAATATGCTTTGTATAGCAGTATAGTCAGCTAGTAGCTAGCTTACCACATTGCCAAACACATCCTGTAACAACTGCTAGTACTAACCTAGTAATAATGTAGCAATTAATTCATTGATTCTTACCAAATTTATCTGCTAATCCAGTGGAAGAAACAGTTTTGCTAAGATTTCAGAACAATAATTACAAATTTGGAGCACGTTTTAGCACCTTACATCAATTGATCAATCAGCTGTAACTTTGCAACAATTACAGAAAACAAGCTTATCCTACATTGCCTTCTTGCATGTTAACCAACACCAGGGCTAATTTTTAAGAAAATTTTAATGTTATCCTTCAGACAACCTTGTCTTCATATTTGGTTGTCCAAAGGATTTTTTGGTTGTCCAAATGAAAGCACTAGGAGTTTAAAAATGGCGCACCTTGCGTGAGAGCTGTACGTAGGCCTTTTAGGTGATTACCGTAACGTTAGGCTACGCGGAAATTCTCTGGTAGTTAAATGATTTCCGTAATCCTATACGGGGTATAAAGCACATACATTGCAGCAACATAAATGACCATGCAGTATGCCCTCACATGCACAGTATAGCACTGCATACACGTTGTACTCCAGCTAGCTTGTCTTACATGGGTGCGGCTGTGAGGTAGAAAGCAATCAGCACAGTATGCGCACACAGCTAAAGCCTCATTACGGAACGGACCAAAATGTGATTTATTTCTTACATTGTTTCTAACATGAATGGTCGGCAATACAAACAAGAGCTACTGTAATTCTTGGGGGCGGATTTTTATTTTAAAGAATAAGCGAGGGATTTTCCGAGTTTTGTTCAAAGTGTTGATCACTGACTGCAAATAAGCTATAGTCATCCGTCAGTTTTTGGTCATCTCGGTCTCGGATGACTGTTGAATTTGAACACTGACCTGATTTTAGTAAATAGTATAGTCAGTATTGCGAAGTTTGGAACACTGCGAATTTCGGACACCCCTAAGAAATGCACGATTTCACCATGACAACCTATAGCAGCAGCCAATTTCACGAAAAACTACGAAGATACAGATACTTTCTCTCTAAAATGACCCGTGTGCAAGTAAGTACTTACATATTTGTCAATAAAATGACGGAGATATATGAAGTCTGTTATAATTACTGAAAGAGCAACTGCGCCACCAATTTTATCACCAGCGCCACACTGTGGGAACGAGTGTCCGAATTTCGCAATACTCTAGCAAAGAAATACCAGTTCCACAATCACGAAGAATCTTCTTTTTTACAACGTGAAAACAGTTCGCAGGAAAGAAAGTTTGGCCGTGTATCTTAATATAACACACTTCTCCCACCATATCAAGTATATTTTCAGGTGATTTATACCAGAAGATATAGTTTTTGGGTGATTTAAGGCTTAGGTGTCCGAAATTCGAAGTGTCCATGCTACTGGCAGTTAGACGTTAGGCCTAGACCTTACGTTAGACCTTAACCTAGGCCTAAGTTACACACTACAGTAGACTAGCTCATTGTTGTAAAATGTTCAAGTTCCATTAATGTTTTGGCTAATGTATGGGACTAGTGGTCCGGGGCATATTTACCTTAGTTTAATTCAGAAAACCTCATTCTGCTCAAATGACGTTCGAAAAAACTGGCTAAACGTGATTTTTGAGGGTTTTAAAATCGCAGACGACAGGTTGCTCCTTGGTGCCAAAAACGAACGTTCGTCTGAGCTGAACGGTTTTCGTTAATGCGTTTGCGCAGTATTCTGAAATCAATGCGCATGCGCCATATTACACGGCCCCATAGCCACTAGAGACCCTATAGTAGGAACCACCATCCTGGACGGTGCCTAGAATAATATGTATAAGTAATTATTCGCACTATAGCTAAGGTTTCAAGGGATGTGTTCAAGACTGAAGGCTGCATGCAATGACGTACGGGGACAGGTAGTGGCGGCGCACCAAGATCGGCTGCTGCCAGAGCCGAATATATACGGCTCTGGCTGCTGCTAAGTAATATATTTCTATGCTTACGAGAACTGTGTGAAAGTACTCTTCGATCCCCGGGCTTGGAATACCTAGAAACCTTCGATCTATAGAGAAAAACATTTTCGCTTTATATTCGCAAGAGGAATAATTAGGAATATCTCAAAATCCAACTTCTTGGGCTTTAAAAAAAAATCTATAGAAATTTAATTTCTATCGCCCATTCGTATTGTGTGCATAAACCTCGCTACGAAAGAACAAGAAATATATCCGTAAATGCTTGAGCTTCCGGTGGCATGCCCCTAGACCCACTATAGGGCCCTGATATAGGCCTACATTCCAAACAAAAGCAGCCTAAGTGTAATTCTTCATTCTGTCATATATTGTTGCGCTCAAAAGTCACTGAAAGGGCTAACAATAACTATCTAAAATCTATCTTTGGTGTGAAAGAGTACCAAATTAGGTAAAAGAAGCCTATTGCTTTTGGTGGAGGTTAAAGGTCCTTTGTAGTCACCATGAGTCAACTTGTGGAAACATTGTTTTATAATCTACCGTATCTCCCACCGACCAGCCTATAAGAGTACAAATGCGTTTCGCCTCATAAGAATAAAAATTTAATTTCAGTGCATCCGTAGAGAAGTATCAGAAGTCTCGAACAAATCTTCATTGACTTTAGTGTGTCGGTAATTTTGGAGTTGCCATGTACGTCGCTGCATACATGCTTATGCACAAAGATGTGTGGTGAAATTAGTTGTACTGTTGGTATACATACAAGTTGCTATATTGGAATGGACGATATCATCGGCCGGGTATTATATATATTTGCTTTCGTTGTAGTTTCCCGTCGTATGTCGTATTTTATTGTTAAGATTCAGTGCCAAATGAAAATTCTGGTTTGTATGTAGTAACGTTGGGGAAATGACCAGGCACCGTGTACGAAAATTAACTGTCGACTAGATAGATGTTTTAGAGGCAAACCAGGCGCAACATCTTGGGGACCAGAGGGTAAAAATCGACCGGCGCCTGAGTAATGTACGACTTGTACGTGTACCATGAGTAGAAGATGCCTGCTGGTCCTTGGTAGGGCGTCTGTATGCTGAATACAAGAAAAGTTTCCTTCTAGGTCATCAGCTGCTAATGTGAATATTGTTTGTCATATCTCCATGCTTTTTGCTGTACTACTTAGATTGAAGTATGTATTCATCCTGGCTATACCCTACAGCCTATAGCTTGTCATATTCATATAAGATTATTCACATAGCATCATCGAAACCACGCAGTTTTGCTGTCTGACGGTTCGAAACGTTGCTCAGCTAGTTTACTGTCACTGCAGTCAATCCAAAGTCAAGTTAAGTCGGCCTCGGGCCCTCGACATTGATCAACATTCCTCTTGAAAAACGTTGAATGTACGATCTGGTTATTATTAAAGTTTTATCACTCACTGAATTTCATCATTTAAAATTTGGTTCACATATGAAGACGGTGGGGTGAGTCCGGGCAGGGCGTGTCGTATCTAGCACTCTAAATATTCCCATGTTGTGTACATGATTTGAAAGTCTCGATTTTACAAACTATCCCCCAACCTCCTTTTGGGATTTATAGTGCCGCCACTGGGGGAGGTAAATTTTGTTAATGTTTGATATCGTTAATACTATACAGGGGTGGGGGTACGTGCCTCCTCCTTTCCACACCCGCGACCTTTTTTCCAAAATGGTTAACAATCAGTTATGTAACACATGTACGAAAAGTCGTATGTATGTATGTATGTATGTATGTATGTATGTATGTATGTATGTATGTATGTATGTATGTATTTTAGATCCTCCTGCAAGCAGTAACTCGCGAAGAAGCCTCATTGGCTTATCAAAGCTGCAAGCTGACCGAAGTGCAAGAGGGGACAATTAGATGGCACCATTTTTCAACTGAGCCTACTTTTACTTTTCTGTTTTTATGTTGTTGTTGTTGATTTTTTGTAGTGGTTTGATCTGCGCTTGATAGGTATTTATATGTATTTTAATAAAATTGTTCAACAGTATCAAGGGCGTAGGAACCGTAGCCCCCCAGTGAAACATATGGGGGGGGCGGAAGTATCGTTCCGCCCCCCCCCCGCTTCGCAAGTCAGAAAACCCCTTTTTCATTTCTGCCCTTGGTGCTCAGAACAGTTTGGCAGAAAAAAATCTCATTTGGAGCACCAAATTGCATCTAAGGCCAGGTGAAAATGCAAAATTATTTACGAAATGGAGTGGGTGTTGAAGTGTACTATATTGCACCAAATTGCATCTGAGGCCACCTGGAAATGCAAAAAAAATTCCAAAGGGGAGGGGGGCACCCACTCCTCTTAGACTCCTCCCCCATGCCGGTGTGACAGTACAGAGTGTCCCCCTGTACAAAGTGTCCGCGGAGACACTTTGTACCAGCATATTTAGTCTGGTCGGACATTATCTGCTGAAAATTGTGTCCCCACCTCACAGCAAATATAGTCCGACCGGACGAAATGTCCTGGTACAGAATGTCCGCAAATGCTTCATAGTATATTCTGTCCCGCATAAAATGTAGGCAATTCGACATTCAAGAGGCAATGAATTTCATTATTTATGTATTTTAGATCCTCCTTATAGCAGGAACTCGCGATTATATCAATCATTAAAACAGATGCATACATAGTTACATGTTCATGACATAAATGAGGCATTGTGCGTTGCTACAAAACAAAAAATAGAAGGAAAAAAGAAGAAAAGGTAACAAGTCTTCCATCTGTAAAAGATGTTAATCATGTTTTGTTGTGATTGCTGCTATTTAATCCTCCGTATACGTTGCATGTTGTCATGGGCGGGATT
>KN893798.1:6869-21581 GCA_000934455.1 Apostichopus parvimensis | reverse complement strand
GAAAAGGTAATCCATATTATTCAGTTACATTCAAAATATAAAACCACTCTGTGTTATTCATAATATAGATAAATGATTAATGACAAAACAATAGTAAAAAAAATTGAAAACCTTAAGCATGATTAAGATATAATTTGGTTAACATAAGAAGCTGCATAATGGCAAGAGCTTCGATTTTAACACTTACAGACTGTTCTCTCATTAGAAATACGATGTGGCAAAAACAAAAACAAAAGAAAAGACAAAAACCTGAAATCTACTGAAAGACTATTCCACCGTTCTTTCAAGCTTCTAAGGACAAAACGTTAATGCAATGGCATTGCAAAAATGGCATGAACATTTGAAATGATAATCAAATGGCAGATTTTCCAAAATAATATATTACAGTTTAAGTTTAGAAATTCCGATGGTTAGGAAGACAAACATTAATTTCATTGGCATATTTTTTTTTATTATGTTGATGATCATGGTCATGATCATCAATGTGCATAGAATGGACACATAATGCGTTATCTCATTGATAGTGGAGTATCATCAATGTGCAGAGAATGTATACATAATGCGTTATCTCTTGACATTAGCATGTTTGCAATAGGATGTATCCTACAATATATGACATATCAATACACTATGGCTATTTCAGCAGCGATGGAGTAGTTTACATTATTAAATCAAATAATCTTCTTGAGTGAGATACACACTCAGTGACTGACAGTACCGTCAAACAGTCAAATAGTAACATCTTTAAAACATCATCCCCCTCCCAAGCCCACACCGCCTGAAAAAGTACTACAGCACTACACTCTTGCTAGAAAGCAGCATTTTTAACAATTTGAGAATTAGAAAAGGCAGTAATATTTTGGTGGGTACAATTCCACCAGTTTGCCCGAATGTCGTAAGACGGGAGGAGCAGTTTACTATGGTTTTTAGGGAAAAGAATTACAGTATATCACCACAGTAAATACTTGCTGCATCCATGATAATTACACTCAATATACTTTGAAGATCTGTAGTAGGAACAAGACATTGTCATCTACAATTCATAGGCGGTATAGAAACAGACTCTGTGATTGGTTGAATATCCCAGTGATAGGTAACATACATGTTGTGAATTGGGCAGTTGAAGTCGTGAAATGCTGCATAACTACTGAGCACTGACTGCCAGTTGGAGAAAACTGTACGTGTTGAGTTTCCCTGGCTGGAGTAGACGTGCAATAAAACTGGCTAAATTCCGAGCTGTTGTAGTCGTAAGCCAAAGCACGCTGCCCGAGCATCCACGATTTCCCTCTTAGCGCCGTTCGATTTTAGTTGGATCACATTCAGACAGTCAGTGTGTGGCTGGCTTTAAGAATTAAGATTTACCTACGCTATATATTCGGTATGGTGACGTGTCACCCGATGAGAGGACCTCTTCAAAAAATATGTCCCTTTTCAAAAATTGTCCACTGGTTACATGCATTCATGTCAAACAACCATCCTACGTCAAATAAGATTCCTTTTTCGCAATTGGTGTTGTACCTTACCGCTCTGCAAACCTTCCTCCCCAAATTTCTACAGATGAAAAGTTTCTTATATTCTCAATACAAAACTGACAGATTCCTTCTAGTAATGCGCGGTACAATCTACTGCTAAAATATCACCACTGAGTCATTTTGAAAGATGGTAAAAGGGGCAAGGACTATGACACGGTCTACCTCGTTTTATTTTGAAGACAATCGTGAGGGTTCTTAAGGAATCGCTTTCTAATCAGTTTGCATTTGTAGAAGTACAAGGTGATAGCCGTAAGTAGGTGGCAGTGTTGTTCTAGTCGTTTAACAACGGCGTTCTTTCACTCGGTGAATCCTGTGAGCAAAAAAATATCAGATCAGGTATTACAACAATGATTTATCAAACATCAAATTAAATAAACTTTACTAGATGGATTGACATATTTCAATCCTCCATCCTGATGGGTGCAATTTTCCTTTACGGATGGTTCTTAGAGGGGATGCCTCGTTGCCCGACAATCTGACATTCATACGGAAAAGAAAAGTATTCCATTCTGTTAGTTGAAATCCCCATGTCTTGTCCCTAACTCACGATATGATTAGATGAATGAAATCAACTTTAAAATAAAATAAAACTAGAGAGCCTGTGTAGGAGAATGTGTAAAAGTAAGTTGGCCTGACGTTTCGATCCTAGCAGGATCTTCTTCAATGGCTAGATGACAAGTAACAGTAACAGAAGGGACAAAAACACGCACAGAATACAGACAGGTTAATGAGCACGGTGAACACAATGAGATAGATGAAAGGGGATTATAAGTAGACAAGGGATGGAGAGAAGAAAGAAAGAAAGAAACCAACAGGGGAAGAGGAGAGGTAGGAGATAAACAGTGGAGGGACAAAGAGAGGATTAAGGGAAGGGGGTAGGGAATTAGCTGGAGAAGGACAAAGACAGAAAGGTGTGGAGAAAAAAGGGTGGAAGAGAGGTATGAGAAGAGGAGTGATGGGGGGGGGGACAAGGGGAGAAGGAGGGGGGGACAGAAGAAGAGTTAGTCATGTCCTTCCTGAATGTTGAAATCAATTTGAGTGGACTGAACCCTGGATCCTTTCCTGCAATAGATCACAGTAGGTAGGTCTGTGATGTCATATTGCTGAAATGTTCTTCAAATGATTACTCTCCTGTTATAATCTTTTTGTTGATTCATCCTTTTGATTTATCACAGATTCTTTGTAGGGAGCAGTCGACAAGGGAGTAAAGAAGGACAGAGAGAGTATGATATTCATTGTGCAATATAAATATAAACCATAACAAAATGAATAACAGTTAGATTCATCTTTCTATATATTCTCTGTAAGTTTTTACGTCTATTTCTTATCTCCTGCAAATGGTTTCTTATTTCATTCAGCCTCGTCTTCACTCGGCCTCAATAGATATCTTCCTTTTGGTTTTAGTATAAGTTCTGTTTCGTTGAAGGCTCTTTCAACGTGTTCAGTTCATGGCGATTGGGAACAAGAATGTTCTCGTTTTCTTACTAGCATGTCTCTTTACGTGCGGCGGCTTTTGGCCGTAGTTTTACATTCTTTCTTTTTTCCTTTATTTCTTTCTTTCAACGTGAGTTGAGTATGACAAAATAAAAACAAAACATTTTCAGCTCAATTGCCATGATGACATCATTCATTTGGCAGTTTGCCAGATGCATTCACAAAATAACAACATATTGGTAAAAAATCTGTATCATCGACACGCAAAAATGCTACGAGGGTATGGTTTTGACCTATAGATGAAGAAAACTTCCGGCATTTTAATGAAGCAATCAGCTGCCCAAATATCCCTTTCTAAGAGACTGAAACCTTCAGCTTTAACTGCAATTGAAACAGGGCAAGGGCAAAAATTCACTCCATTCGTACATAAGATGCTTCAGTACACTACCGATCCTTACAAAGACCGGTGTGTTGTAATGGGTTTTGCTTCACATTTCAGATGTGAAGTCACTCGAACAAGTTTGTTAATATTTTCTTGCTGCAGAAACGGCACAGCGACTCGCGTCAACGGTTCTGACTTGAGTGAAAATCAGTGGTGATGATTGCTTGGCTCGACCTTAATGCAAAGAGACTTGTTTACAACTGTGATAAAAAAAAGTTATAAATGATTATAACACACAAATGATGCTGTATATTTAACTACACCGGGCTAGACACTGTATTGCGATTTGTTCGACTGGTAGTGACACAAACTATGTAATCAACAATGTTGGCTTACCTCAGTTTCATCGTTAATGGGTCTTTGGCTTCCTGACTCCTTTTTGACTCTGACAAAATACACAATGAAACCAATCACGATGGCCAATAGCCCTATTGCAATGAGTCCCCATGCTACTATGTTAGATATGAGTCTTGGATACTTGGTCAGCCATCTGAACTCAGAGCCGTGTTCATCATCGATACAACTGGACTGTCAAGGAAAGAAAAATCAAATCTTTGTTTATTTTTTTTATAAGATTTTCTTTTTTATGTCAGATTTTGACATTTTATGTCAGATTTTTCGGATAAGATTTAAGATTCTAAGCAAACACAAAACCTAATTATGAAGAAAGCAAAGCACAGATTAACAGGATTCAAACTTGAGGGAACAGAGATGGCTGGACCACCGAACAAATATGTAATATTTCAATTCAATAGTATAGATTCGTTGATCAACTTTTTTTTTCGGCAGACCGATTCTTTTGTGTAAGTAAGAGAGCAGCTTACCTCATTTAACCACATAGTTGGAAGAAAAATCTCTGGTAACTTTTTCCAGTCTCTGCCAAAGAAGACCATAGAAGGATACATGAGAGACGGGTTTTTATCAATGCGCAGACAGTATCAGATAATTTATTATATCTCATAAACACATATTTGAGAGCGAAACCTGTTGTTCATATTAAAACTCTATTCATATGGTAATCAAGGCTTGTCTTTTCTCAGATAAGTCTTGAGAGAATAACGAGAAAAGGCGTCATTGTTCTTATTTTAAAAAGTCGATAGAAAAGGTATAACATTGGGTGAATGATACAACCATGTGAAGGGACTTTAATGTCGGTAAGGTACAATGGTGAGACCTAATACAAATAACTAATGGATTTATACTTTGGATAAGTACTACTCCAACAGTGAATAACAAAGACAGTTTCATGTGTTGTGAATATATATGATATAAAGATTTGCACTTTGTATTCATCCAAATGAATATGAAGACATTTCAAAATTTCATATCTCTTTGATGGAACAAAAACAGAAGCAGTACCACTGTGTATAAAATCTTTCTTAAAGCAAAAAATGACTTGGTTACACACCTTCAGCAATATACTTACTTTCTTGATTTTTACGCTAACAGGATATCGTACAAGATGTGCGAGTTGCAGATTAAAACAAAAATGAAAATGAATTTGAGTGGGTAATGAAAAGACAAATGTAAAAGGCAGTAGCTCACAAGAATCTGCCGTATGGCTTCACGTGTACGTTGATCTGTAGTCTCTTGTTAATCCTTAAGGGAGCTCCAGTTTGCTGTTTGGAAGAAATACAATCTTCATGTCACTTAAAATCTATTCAAACTCATGACTGAAGGGTGATAGTTCTCAACGAGTAATCCCAATGCTTTGACAAAGTTAATAATTAAAAAACAAGTTTGATGAGAATACCCACAGAGTGTACGACTAAACCTGGCTACTTAATTATATTAAGGGGGTGCAATGACCACTTCAGTCTATTCATACCATATTAAATACAGTACCATCTCCTTACCAACAGTTAGTCATAAACTTAAGAGGACAGTCAAGAGAGAAAATCATAAAAAAAACATATCCTTTGCATCCTATTGAAAGTTGTTTACAATTCCTACACTGCTTAACTTCTTCTTTTTTTCATTTTATTTTTATGAACTTGCATTGGACAGGGTTCCAATTGAACATAAGTGGATATCAAGTAAACGGTATTCCAAGGACTGTGGTGTATTCATTCATATTCAGATGCATCCCAAAAATTTTTTAATTTGAAGGAAACCTCAAGACAAATTTGTTATTTGTGCTTCTATGACGTCACATCTGTTTGCTACAAGTTCACTTCTGCTGCAGAATGCTACAACTTCAAATGTTGTGATCTCGGGGAAAAAATGGTACATAGCAATTGAATTGCAAATTTCACCAGGATCCTTAGAATCTGTTTCTCTTTGTACATCTGTTAAATACAAATTTTTCTCTGGGCAATCCTCTTAAGGGCATTTCTGATAGAAACATGCACTTCCACGAACAAATATTGACACATGTCCTTCACAAACAAGAACATGTCCTATGGATCTCTGAGACCAGAAATGTAGATAATTTTTGTGGAAACATATGATAGTCATTGCATTTGCACAATGTGATGAGGCATTACAAAGTGAGCACATTAATCTTACATCACCCCACATATCTCACCGGCTCAATGTCAAAGAACGTTTCGTGTTCTTCCTTGTCGGGAGAAAGGCCTTCCGCGATCATGTCAAGAACCTTCGGGTCCGTATAGAGGAAGTGAGGTAATGACATTACCACAGGGGCATCTAAATTGGGTATAAAAGTAACAAAGGGAGAGAGTAAAATGATATTCTAAGTATCATAACACCAATACTATGACTATAGCTTTTTGGTAACAGAACAATAGGATTTTGTTGCAAAAGAAGAAAGAAGAAAAGACAATTACGGACATTTGTAAATGTTAGAATAATTGATAAAAAACAGCCAATTTGTGAAGAAACAGAACGACGGTTGTACACAACAAGTTGAGTCTTTAAAAATGAAAATTGGCTGAAATGAGGTTAAAATTGCTCTTGAATTATTCTATCCTTAATACATTTCATGTAAATATGCTGATTTTTTCTGTACCATAAAAACAGAGATGATTTCAAATTACTAATTTTTTTTTTTTTTAAAACAGAAAGCATTTGCAAACAAACATGTTACAAATTATCTTCAGAAAAGAAATGTTTCAACTGTTTCGTTTGACAACAATCCAAATTATTGAATTAACTTTCTAATAAAAAAAATTACTTAAAATGTAAGTTATACTTTTTTGACAATTGCTGACATTAAGGAGTCCCCCATATAAGCAATGGTTGTTGTCAGGAGTGCAGAATCCTTCATTGTCTGGATTCACTTCAGGACTCTCAAAGTCTGACGGTGGTCCCACAAAACGGTTGGCTGTTATGCCCTGTAGCTCGCTTTCTTTCTCGTACTCAGATTTTATGGACCTGAAGCAAAAGTCAGGACACTCAAATTGTTGATGGATCATTTTAAAAGGCAATAAAAAAAGATGCACAATAATAACAAAACTCACTCCTCAACCTTCTACCCTCCACCTTCTCCCCTCCACATTTATATAGCGCAGGATTCTAGTGGCCCATGTTGCGCTATGTATATCAATTGCAGGAAATACGTTAGACCAACATTTAGCCCAATGTACAGTTTTATAATCGAAAGGTCCAACCATCTACAGCCTACGAATGCAATTGAGTAATACTTTTGTATAGAGATAGGATATGATCTTGGAAGTTTCTGAAGGGTAAGAAAATGTCCAGGAAGAGTACCTCAATATGATTGTGCTATTCTTTGCTACACATTTATGCCAAGAGGATAACTTTGATATGACTGTGTCACGATTGGTATCAGTTTGGCTGTGTTAATAATGGAAAATGCATAATGAGGTTTGAAAGTACAAAAACATATATGCACTGATATTCATACAGACTAATGTCACAATCACATAGGGCATAGCAAGCTTTGGAATTTAATACAAGCATTTTATTTTCTCTTGAAAAAGGGGAAGGAAAAGATGGTGATGGGTGGTTGGGGTGGGGTGGGGTGAGTTTATAAATTTTTCAGCTGGTCTTTTTGAGGCACGTACATATGCCCATTGAGGGAGGGGGAGTGTGGGGGGGGGTTAGAGGGATGCTATTGTCATCATATTCTTACCTGCATATATCAGAGGAGAATACATAGCCAGGTAGATTCTTGTCTAGGAAAGGAGGGTTGTAGGTGCCATCTGCACACACAAAACAAAGGAAAGAATGGAAATTGTAAATAATATTTAAAAATGTAGATATAATCCAGAAATCACAAAACTGGAAATGTGTTGGCATAGAAAGAGCTATAGCTGTGAAAAGGGTCTTACTTGCTAGTTGACAGAACAACAAATTTGGTTGACCCAAAAAATATAGCAAAATAGCAAACCACCACCAATATGTAGGAGAGATGTGTAGCTTTGGTGAAAAGAACACAAGGTGTTGGGCCCAAAAAAACTTTTCAGATGGATCATATAGGTCTACCACTATTTTTCTTTTATTTCATGTATATCCAGAGATATGGAGGGTGATACCAATTTATTATTATACCTATTTTGGGGTATTTATGGAAGTGCAGGCTGAATTTAACAGCTAGTCATCCGCCGGACAACCACCAGAGCTGATTTGGGTTTTCCGAACAGAAATTTGGTCATCTCGGATAAAGGGAACAACCAATAAAACTTGGCCCTGTTGAATATCACATAAAATAATCCAACTGTTATAGGTTTGCTTTTAAGCCGTCATAATATTATTGAAATATACTGAAGACCAACTTAGAACGAGATGGATTCCCTACGAGGTAAAACATGTTTCTCAGACTTCCCATGGAACTCTCAATCACCATGGGTGCTACCAAAATTGAAGATGCCTGTTCAGGGGCAGCATACAGAAGGTCAGGATGTGGGGAAACCCATCTATCCAGGAGAGGAAAACTCTCTCTTCCCAGGGGGGGGGGGAATAAACCCTCTCTTTCTTTGGGGAAGGGAAAGAGGATCAGGCTTTTATTTGCACAAATATCTTGTTGCAGATACAGACAATTTTTATGTTTGAATTCTGTGATATGAAGGTGAGGAGGGAGGCGGGGGGGGGGAACATTTCGTGGGAGAACATTAACCTATCCTACACCCTGTTTCCACTGGCTCATTACAACCACTAGATACACAAAAATAAAAGTGTAATCTTTTACCTGTGCCGTTAATCATATTACATTCATCTGTTGACCAGTATGGCAGAAGACGAACTCCTCTGAATGTTTGGATAATATTTGTGAAAGATGAGTTCCTCTTCCCGGTATCAACTACATATACACCATCATGGGAACCATTTCTCTATGATCAAAATAACAATAATAACATAACATAAAATAAAATAACATAAAATAAAATAAATAAAGTGATGTGGAGGGGAGTGGTGTAGAGTAGAGTAAAGTAGAGGAATGCACTAAAACATGCACATAAAGTCAACTTCTTTTTCCCAATCACTGGTTCTCTTTGACTAATTCATGACGTATCCACGCTGGCTGCTGATAACAGGGGGCCGCTAATCTGACAAGCACTGGCAAAACTTTTCTGGAAATAATTCAAACCAGTATGGGATGCCATTTGTGACAATATTTTTTAAAGTATATATGTTATTCTATAAATGATTTTGCATATTTATAAATTAATAGAGGGCGCTAAAGTACATTGACTTTATAAATTCTTAGAACTCTGTATTACAACCAACACATTCAGATTTTATGTAATCGTATATCTAATTCTATTGCCGTTATATAACTGTTTTATAAGAATTTAAACTATAACATATAAGGACTACATAATATGTTTATAAGTTCAATATCATTTCGATATTTACTTTACGAAATATTGTCCAAAACAACACCCCCAAAGGCCCAACAAAAGGCAGCATTTCTTTAATGTAATAAACAATCAGAACTTTCCACAACTTCTGAACACATTTTGCAAGAGATTTATAATAGGAAAACGAATATGTTCTTGTTTGAAACTGTCAACCTTACTTATTGCTGTGAGCACCAAAAAAATTCTTGAATCTGGGTCAAAAGCTGATTTCTCTTGTGATGCAATGCAGCTTTTACGGATAAAAAACAATCACTCACATCAGCAAAGATTCCAAAGAATGTTGTCGGCACAGCTTTAGGTTTTAACTTCAACAGCTCCACAAGAAGGGGATCCGTATAACCCCAGATGAAATCATGAACACTGTAGCTTTTGAAGACTGTAGAGTGTGTCATTTTTGCAATACTTTGCAGTCCAATTCTGTCAATTAATCCCCAAAAGTTGGCTTGATTTACTGCTGTCTGGAAAAGAAACACGGAATCCCCTCTAATAGTTTATGAGAAAAAGACATTATACTACCGTCATCTTCTCGGCAGAGAAAAAAGAAAAATTTGAGATTCTGTAAGCAAGCTGAAATGTATTAGTCAAATGCAAATTTATCCTAGAAATTCTGAAAACCATGTTTGATCAAACAAACCTGAATCAGCCTATAGATACAAGCAATCCTTATCAAAATACTGTGTGGAGCGCCCTCTAATTTTATGAGCAGAGCAAATTTACATTTAATATGTTTTTTAGACAAAAGCAGAGCTGCTGTGTCAATCACTCTGTCTAAAATATTCTTTCTGCAAGTTGACAAAGTGACCACAAAATTTCAGACCAGCTAAGCTAAATACAACAGATAATTCATTTGTAATATTTTCATTACTTTTAATGACTTATTTCAGAGTTGTCTCTGACAATTTTTCGTATAATCAGTAGGGTGTGCAGTGAATAATTTAATACTTTTTAAGGTTTTGTAGCAGTTTTTGAAGTTAATGAATTTTGCTTTTCATATAAAGTGTGAACAATTCTAAGCTTCTGTTTCAGAAATGGAATTGAAGACTAGATTGATTGGGAGTATTTTTTTCAAAACTGGACAATCCCACTTGGTGTATCTGGTTTTAACTGTTCCTAGTACATCATTTATTTATTTAAACTGGACAATCCCACTTGGTGTATCTGGACAATCCCACTTGGTGGATCTGGTTTTATTGTAATGTGAATGATCCAAATGAACTTTGTGTTTGGTACTTCAGATTATAAAAAAAAATAAATAAAAAAAAATTGAAATAAATAATGTACTAGGAACAGTTCATTAAAATAGCAAACTGCCAAATAGAATCGAAGATTCGATTAATCCAGACTAGTTTTCAAGACTGGACGACCCCACTTCCAATACATCAGGTTTCATTGTACTGTAAATGAATGAGATGCTGATATTCATTATGAGCATTGAGAAGTTAATCTACTTACTATATACGGGACATTAATCGATGTGAAGTTATCTAATTCTGGGTCCCCAACTGACATATCTGGTTGGAATATGTACGTTTGCGGCGATATATAAGAAACGGTGTTATTCTCGGAATCAAAGGTTATGTTGGTCTTGGGTCGGTACTCCCTGCAAAGATGAAAGAGAAAGCGTGAACAGATTAGCACAATTGGATGACACAACATCATCAGCACGATGCTACATTGTTTCGAACACTTTGACCTTTCACTTATATATACATACAGTTTTGTGGTAGGTGTCACCAAGTTCTATAAATAGCAAGTTTCTGTTTATTGTTAAATGTAACATGTAAAGATTGAATGTAACCGATCTTCATCCTGTTACACTGACCTCTAATGCAAATTGTGATTGCTTGCATAAACAACAGTTACATCATAAAAGCAACTATCAGTGTTCACACCTGTGGTAAAGCCTAGTCGAGGTTTCAACTAGTATTTGATTCATGTTCATTAACAGTTGGAAGGACTTTCCTACACATAAACTTTCAATAAGAAACTTTGATTGAATGTATAGAAACAGGATATGTATGTATGTATGTATGTATATGTGATCTTCCCGCAAGCAGGAACTCACAAAAGAAGCCATGGAGGCTTATAGACTCGCAAGCTGACACACATCCATTTAACGTCCATGTCGGGGAGTTGTTATTGAACAACACCCTTGCCAGACGACACACATTGCTGTCGGCGGGGAATCGAACCGGGATATAAAACAAGACATAAACCAAGATAGAAACAAGAAATAAGATATGAAAATGAAACGTCAGTCCTTATTAATAACCTTCAACAGTCACCCCTAGCCTTTCTTTTGCTGCCTATTAGCAAAATCTTTCCTTACAAATTATCCATAGGAAACGTCCTTGTCTTGGATGGTCATACGCGAAGGAAGTGGGCTTGTTTGTTCATGGAAGTGCCTTTCGTACGTATTCAAGTAATCATGAGCAATGAACTACAATCTCACAGCTCTAATACATATTCATGAAGTCTTTTACCTGTATGTGTAAGGACCAATCTGGACTATCTTTGGTTTGCTTCCTTTCATGACTTCATCTGGATTGGTCAAATTCCACACCCATATTTGCATATAAATAGGGAAAGGTGGGTCCTTCCAAAAGCCATAACCAATTCCTCTGTTTGACAAGACGATACTCTGAAGGAAGCAAAGCACCACAATCAGGTTACAGTAAGTCAGGAATTAATGCTGTTTGACATTGAAAACATTACACTGTGTTCTACCGACCACTTCTACTATAGGGTCGACGAGTCTGACCTTGGTTTTCATCATTGGAAATAGAACCTACCTATGGTACATTGTGGTCACTAATGAATTATACCACAAAGGAGTTAACAATAGTTATAGCATACAATAAATATTTAAATATTAGCTCTATCATTTTGTTAATAAAACGTCCTGAATATTCTTCCAATTTGAGAAAGAGTACGATGGCAGCAACAGAATATTTACTTTCCCTCCATAATTGCTAAATGATATCAAACAGATTAATTCTTGTGTGTGATTCACTCTAGGAGTACCTGGTCGTATTTATGTACTGCGTTTGCAAGTTCACCTTGAGCTGTATTTGGTAAAATATTGGTAGAATTTCCTAGAAACAGTGACTATATCGGACATGATGCTCTATGGGTAAATCTCACTACACCAAAGGACTTGTGGTACGTACTTTAAGGTAAATAAACCTGATATACGTTTTTTGTTCGAAGAAAGGAAAGACAATCCAACGTTTTGAAATTTTCCAGCAGGCCTTAGAAATATTGGTAATACAATAACTTATCTTTTTTGCTTTTCTCCCTTGTTTCCCACTGCCATCAATGCTTAAATCCTAGTTTTAGAAATGATTTTTCGAGTAGCAGTAATCATGCTAAAATGAAGATTAATAGCATCAACCAAACTGTAATATGGGGCAAACTCATATATTATGTAAACCTAAATAATCTACCAGTGGGCTCTGGATCAAACATATTTAACAAACTCTTTTCATAAATAAACTCATTTCATATAGGAACCTTTTGTACAATCGAAGACTACTAAGCAAGTCCCAGGCAAGGTAGTGGAACTGAAGTGTAGATTGATATTAGGGCAAAAGCACTGATAACAAATTTATAACACGATGCTAATTGACTATTTAAATCAGTTTGTAAACAAAGATATCAGCATTTGAAATCTTTTGGTACTATATTTTCTACCTGGAAGTTTGTTTTAAATTGCTTTAAACTGATAATCAACAGATAGAGTACCACAAAGTCTGATGCCACCCAGGGACCTGACCTAACTCAGCAATTTACGAGGGTTCAACTTCCCAGCTAACCAAAATATTTATGTGTGATGTCCACCATGTATAATTTTACCACCCAGTTGGGACAATTTTTTCTATACTTTAGTATCATGTCCCGCTTCAGAGCACTCGTATTGTCAGTACGAGCAGTATGTTTCCATCAGATCAAGGTTAGAAACTGTTCGTACTGTCAATACCAGTGCTTTGAGAGCATGATATTGGTGTACAGTTAAGAGAGGAATTAGCAATTAGGAAATTGTCCCAACTGGCTAAATTATACTACCATATGCATGCATATGCATCCATGTGCATTCATGTCCTTCCATATGCATGTATATATGCATGTCACTACACTGCTTTAACGCTGACCACTTGATGTGAGGGGAGTCCTGCCAGTGACCCCTGCATTGACAGATACTGACCATCTGCTGTGGACAATATATAGCCCATGAACTGTCCTATTATCTCAGATAGTTAGTTTCGCACATAATGTAGATATATTATTGACGCCTTGTAAAAGAGAGTCACACTTGGTACCCGATCGAATAAACACACCTCGAAATACATTCAATGAGTTGTACTACATATTTAATGTGTTCTCACACATTGCTTACTTGAGTGAACACGACAATATGTAAAAAAAAAAAAAAGAAGGAATTGCAATGAAGGCGAGTTGGATTGACCCTTGCCCAGGTCACAACGTAATGATCAGGCTATGACTTGAACCTGCAATCTAAGAATTTCTGAAGATTTCTATGCGGTTAATTCATGGTTTAACACATATTAAAACTCATTCAGAATTCATTGATTCCATGGAATGTCATCATCAACTATACTTTTGTTGAAATTAATCTTTCAGTTCAAAACAGTAACATATATGTTTAATGTGTGGGAAACCTTGGTAGTAGTGACAAAGTGAAATATATACTGTATGTGGGTTTGACTTGATAAGAAAGGGTTGAAATTGCCTTTTTTCAATCATTATTACAAAATGGAAATTCACACTCACACTTTCCGTGATGTCGTGGATAAGTGGTGGCGCCACCACCAATATAACGATCCCGATAACAACACTGAGGATTGAGATCACTAGTCCCACCACAGCACAGGCACTGTTAACCATTGTGATACTATAAGAAAAATAAGAAAATTAACTCATTTATGAATAGGTTACATCTTATTTGTAGGATATGACCTACCATTTGGAATGAACTCGCTGCCTCTATACAATCCATTGACAGCCTGAGCTTGTTCAAGTCCAATCTCAAAACACATTAACTTATTTATTGCATTCAGTTAATAGCACTTTTGTTATAATTTTATCGTAAAGCATATTAGAATGCTTTGCAGATTTGTGAAAATCAGATCACCGATTGAAAGATGGATGTAGGTTAACAGGTAACTTCAGGCAGAATATTTATGTTGGTTTTGTTACCTATACAAACATAACATGTACATGTGGCAAATGCTAGATATCTAAGCGTTCGAAAAAAAGACAAAACAAAGTGTACAATTTGCCAGTTCAAAGTATGAAGTGATCGATAATTGAAGCCATCATGCTGATACTAGCAATTATCTACAATTGTTTTCATAATAACTGCTGTTGATGTAGGCAAAACCGACACAAACAAGGGGTTTGCATAAATTGAACGAGGCTTCCGTGAAGAACATGTATGTAATGTAATATAGGGTATTATACAACACCTAATTGTATTCTGGTCATTTGATTGGTCAAT
>KN893791.1:4317-20297 GCA_000934455.1 Apostichopus parvimensis | reverse complement strand
CCCTCATATATAGAAGGATGATATGTCCCTCATATATGATGCTATGTTCCTCATATATGTTGATATGTCCCTCATATATAGAAGGATGATATGTCCCTCATATATAGAAGGATGATATGTCCCTCATATGTTGATATGTCCCTATTATATGTTAATATGCCCCTAATATATGCTGACATGAGTCTAATATATGTTGATATGTCCGTTCAATTAATAAATGGAATTATATGATAATGATTCTACTTCTCTACTATTGTTAATCCTCACCAGCTCTGAATTCTCTCGCTGCTGATCTCAAGGGTAAATATTACTCCCTGACGAAGATGGACGAGAAGACGCAGCAGCAATTAATTGATGACCATTTCCTATTCGATCGACCTGTGTCCCGTCACTTTACTAGCGGTGGTATGGCTAGGGACTTCCCCGACGGTAGAGGTATCTGGTAAGTTTACCAATCCCATCATTCATCCTACATCGATGTCTGTAATAGTTTCTATTGTTTTCTAGGGGTCCAGTTCCCCTGCAGTAGGTGTTGCTCCCTTGACCACCATGAGTCCTGCATATCCATTGAGCTTTCATCACCTTGCTAGCAGATGGAAACTGACTCATTTCTTTAAAAGACATGTCACCGAAGATAAAGTTTGTGCATGAAAACCAAACATTTCCATCCACATTGAACCACACTATAGCATGCAGGCCCGTATGTACACTGTAAAACCCAATGTGTTGAGATAACTTGAAAAAAGTCGAGGTAACTTGCTGCATAGACACTTTTATTTTAAGTTCATTCAGTTAATCTCATATCCAAGTTATTTTAATTTAATTGAGATAATTTTCCCAACTAGCAATTGTATGTATGGGTAGCATGAAATTATTGCAAAGAACTACTAGACGTGACAAGCTATGACAACACATTAAGACTTACTTGATCACAGTCCTACATGGCACACAGTTCCGATAAAAAGGTGTTTGGTGCTGATCGAACACTGATATGAGTTATTTTATTGTTTCTAACACATTTTCTTCTCTTTGTTCATTCTGTTAAGACAACTGCTCATCTGTCTTATACATAATATATGATATGTTTTTTTTTCAACTATGGGATTCGACACAGCGGACTGAAAGTTACAATTTATGTATCAACTGAGCCATACAGCTCTTAGTTTGTGGCAGGCTCTACATGGTAATTTCTTTGCTCTGGGATGTGAATGTATGTATGTGTGTGTCTGGAGGGGGGGGGGGGGGGGGTTTGAGGTCACAATCCATAATATCTTGTTCATCATGTGACCAGGTATCACACCCAGTTTCATTGGAACTGTGTGTCAGGGAAAGGGTTATAAACTGTGCTGTAGCTGTTAGTACGTATATTATACTTTTATTGAACTCTCTCTCTCTCTATATATATATATATACCCATTGTTTGTATAGCCATTCGCTACATCTACATAATAACAAAAAATATCCATTTTTTGGCTGATTATTCCACAGGCATAATGACAAGAAGAACTTCCTTGTATGGATTAATGAAGAGGACCACACTCGTATCATTTCTATGCAGATGGGAGGGAACATGAAGGAAGTCTTCGAACGGTTCACTCGTGGCCTTACAGAGGTACCTCTTCCAGTCCTCTGCGCTGCGCTGCTTTCCCACCCCACTCCTCCATCTTTCCTTGCAATACATAATGCCATGTCTACACTTCTTTCTGATTGACGTGTTTTGATTATTCAAAAAGTATTATTAACTTTATTCTGCTCTAACCTGTCTCCTAAACGTACGCGCTCCGAACGGGACTAGCATGAGAACTGATGACATTCTTGCACTGCGCCCCCTTTATAAGATCTCTTTGTTTAACGCCCTCTTTTCATTCGAAGCTACCATTCAGAAGGACTCACACGCATGTGTGAAAGAGAGAGGGAATGATAAAAAAAATGGATGTTTCTACATCAATTGTCAATGGCTGTGCTTGAATTTAATGGTAATATAAAGTTTAAAATTGTTTATGGTTAATGCTTATGGTCTGTACACATAGATTACATATGTATAGTTAATAAGGTAAGGGTACCTGTTCGCAGTACTACAGATACCAAATGCGCAGTAAGGTACCTGTTAACATATACAACAATCGATCCGTGAGAATAGTACTTATATATCTTATTAATTGCCAAACACAACTTTACTTACAATCTAAGTTAATGTGTTCAATGATAAGCTGTAGCGACGAACTGCCTCTCAGCAGTCTGTCATCCTCTTTCCTTCGGTTGTCTTTGTCTTCTTCTTCTTCTTTTCTTTTCTCGTTATGTCTTTCTCTATTGTGATATCATCAGTTCTGCTTACCTGAGGATGATTAGTTCCACGACCGCTGGCAAAATTGTGCATTAGTCGTACATTGTATATGCTTTATCATTAATGGAATGTCTTTGGAGATTTTCTAGATAACTATCTCTTTGTTTGCAAAGGAACATTGTCTCTTATACAAAGAAAGGATACCCCCTCCCTCCCTCACCTACAATGACAAATGACCATGACAAATTGACAAATAAGGAGTAAAGTTTCAGAAAATATATTGGAATTTTCGGTCCCCCTGGGACCTTCGTCAGCAATACTTGGCAGTCGAATGTAAAGTACAAAATGTAACACAATGAAAGTATGACGCTAGAACAGTGTAAGTTGCATAGATGTAATTAGAACCAAATAAACCATGACTATACAGGAAGCGGATTAAGGGACAAAGAACGGATTACATATGTTTGTAGAACTGACAGTTGTTAAAGGGTCTCTTTGTCTTTAGTATTTACTGTTTATTAATATTGTTGTTATTTTCAGGTCGAGAAACATATCAAAGATAAAACTGGCAAAGAGTTTATGAAGAACGATCATCTTGGATTTGTTCTGACTTGCCCATCCAACCTAGGTACCGGAGTAAGGTGTAGTGTACACGCCAAGCTACCACACATGGCCAAGGACAAGAGATTTGAAGAAATTTGCACCAAGATGCGACTGCAGAAGAGAGGAACCAGTAAGAACATTTTCTAATTTTCTGCAAAATCGTTCCAAAGAACGATTTAGACTTGATAATTAGAAAGATACAAAAATATTGGTTACAGCCCTGATTTTGATAACGGAAAGCAAAACTCTTTTCTTTTGGCGCTTCGGCGTCTCATAATTTTTTATTTACATGAGAAAACCGCACAATCTCAGACAGAAAACGACAGAAGGTATACAAAGAGTTAGACTGCGCATAAATCATAGTTCGTTTTTACCGTTAGCCACGAAGAAACATGCCGATTTAATTAACTCAAAGGTAGAGTTCGGTTTCGCATTTGAAGGAAGAATATCCCATCAGTAAAATTTTACGACCTAAATTGAGGATAATTTGAGCTCTTGAGAAACTGAAAAATCAGTAATTAGGAATTGGAATTATTTTAAATGTTCGTGAAACTCGGCTTGATGTAATCTGCAGACCATTGCAGAGTGAGAACTAAGTGTCAGATAACAGGTGCAGTGGGAAAGAGTGAGCGATTAGTATGCGAAATATATATAAATTTGTCCATTACTTCCAATAGATTGTTTCAAAGACTAATAAGATTTGATAGACCGAGATTTCAAAATGAGTATTCTTTTAGGATCATCATTTGGCAATGAGCTTTCTAAATGAAAAACAAGACACAACAGAAGTTTTTCTTCGGTAGAAGAAATAACGTTAAAGAGCATCACGTAAGTATTTAGTCATGAAAGCATTGTGTTACATTAACACCTGACCTTTGTTCGATTTATTAAAAGTGAATATTACAAAATAAACAGGTAAAATCTCAACGTCCATGAATGAATGCTTAAAACCACCTCCTCACATATTGCTCCCATCTTCCTTTCTCCCACAGGCGGTGAATTCACCGAGAGTGTGGGCGGTGTCTACGATATCTCAAACTTGGATCGTCTAGGAAGTTCAGAGGTCGAACAGGTCAATTGCGTCATCAAGGGTGTCAAGGTTCTCATCGAAATGGAGAAGAAACTTGAAAAGGGAGAATCCATCGATGACCTCGTCCCCAAGTAAACGGCTTGAGACAAGTCTAATCTTGATCAAGTCATTTTACTTGCCATTCGATACTTCCATGAGGACTCTTTTACCTACATTGTGAAAGTTGTAAACCCATGGAATGTACCGTAGCTAATTGGTGACTTGTTTATCTTTGTCATAGCTGTCTCAGCTATGTGAAACGCTAGTATTTATGTTTAATCATATCTTTGTGGGTGTGTCTTAGCTTGAAGTGATGTCCTTATCCTGCACCGTCAATGTGATGTGAAACGACCCGTCCCATTGTACTCCATCAATTAATATCAGATTATATTTAAGTCAAATGAGAGAAACAAATCCCTTCATTATACAGTTATTAAAAAAAAAACTATATAGGCCAACTAAACTTTCAACTATATGATATCAAAGCTCTTGCATTTGTCATTCATATTATTACTGAGAAAAATTCTAAGGAAGGCCAATCAAAACCAGCGATACCTTTCTAAAGATTCATATAGAGTATGGGGTACCCTTTTCCAGTAAACTCATATATAACAACAACAAAATATATGATATAAAAACATATATCAATTAGGGTGTTTACAAGGTTTAAGAATACTTTACCTCAGTATTCCAGATGTTATTAAAGATATTTGTCTCTAAAAATGCAAAAATCAAAATATTATTGACTGTATAGATAGCAACATTTTATGAAATTAATAGACATTATTTAAATGGATGAATTGTATAGAGTACTCAGATATCTTTCATTATTCAATTGCGTTTACTTTCAAAATTCTTGTCTTCAGTGATAAATTTAACGAATCTAAAATCATCTTAAGTCAGTGAATAATACATATCTGAATATGTATACATAAATCAATCCAGTCTCCCGTTACCAATCACAACAACCAAAATGTAATTGCCCACCGATTTTTGATGTGCCTTTTTAGTTTTAATTACATATTTAGCCTTCCATGATAGTTTAATGTCTATTGTTTGGCCATCTAACAATACTGAATAAATATATTTGTGTGGATTTCTTTTTTCTCGTTTTCCAAGCAATAGTAGTTTTCTATGACATTGAAACAGTGTATAACAAAGAGAGTACAAATAAACCAAGTGCAAACATACCGTTATATTTCTCCCTGTTTTTTTAATTCTTCGTTACATTGTCCTTTTTACGTTTTCGTTTGATAATAGAAAGAAGAACAAAACCTGATCGGGAAGTGGTAATTATCGTTAAATCTCATTATAGGGTAAACAAACTCTTCACCAAACGAAAGTTTTACCGTTACTCTGACAAACCGTTGCCACATGTCCCTCGTAATGTCGAGTATACCCAGTGTATGTAGCGCCATCTATTTCAGCAATTCTCATCCCGTGGTTTGATCCAATATACTCAGTGTAAGCAGCGCCATCTATTTCAGCAATTCTCATCCCGTGCTTTGACCCAATATAGTCAGTCAGTTTATAGAGCGCCATCTATTTCAACAATTCTCATCTCGTGCTTTAATCCAGTAAAGTCAGTCAGTATATAGAGCGCCATCTATTTCAACAATTCTCATCCCGTGTTAAGATGACTCTCGCTCTCTCGCCATCAAATAAGAATCAAACAAGCCTCTATTGCTAGATCAGTGACTTATCCAAGGGGTACCCTGCCTGTGTGAGAATGGTTGGAACATTTTTCAAGATGAGCCTTAGTTTTACATCTAATTTTAATTTAGCTCCCACCCAGGCCTCCTCACTCCCACCTCGTGTGCTTCTTTCTGGATACACTCCTGTACTTTGTTTTCATAAAGGTCAGAAATGTTGAAAGTCAGCTGCTTTTCAAAATAAACATCGCTACGAAAACTAGAAGGACCTACCACACTTTCATAGCAGAATTCCCTGTATAGTCTAGCCTACTTTTGATATAGGAATCTGGACTGATTCCTTGTTACCCAGAGGTTCGTGCATTAAGGTATTATTCCACAAACAGGTCAAATTAAGAAGGTTGACATTGTATATGTATATCAATATGCATATTAACCATTTGAGTACTGAAATTGAAAAATATTGAAATTAGAGGAACTTATTGTCTGAAGAAAGAGTTTACAACGTTAATTTAATCTGTGCAGCAAAGAGTGTTTCAATAGTAAACTCAAAGTAGTTAGCTTCCTAATGTTAGAAGGAGAGCCTCCACTCATAATTGCTTTAATCTCCATGAAAACATGGATTCATTCAAACAGCTTATTACGTAACAATCCGTTCAAGTGACGCTCCGCTCATTTTGAAAGTGAGAGTTTGCTTGAAGAAGGCAAATAAAATTCTTGAGCAATTAAGGCCAATTTCCTTGAGCGGTTTTTATTTTCTCCTATCGATCTATATTAAATGTGCTCTAAAAGCATGCATACTCCGTCATCACACTTGATGTGCCTTCTCATATGCTGTCGTCAGCCAAAGAGGAGAGGCTAGAACACTAGTGTTTCTTACCTGATCCACCCACGGAACGAAGCAGAACACAGCCCCACCTCCAAAAAAGAAGAAAAAGGTACAATACGGCACTCCTTACACATAACGTTAAAAAACGGATGAAAGCTCGGTGACTTTGGGAGCCATTGCAAGTTTCCCGCGGTTTCTTAGGAGTATTCAAATGAGCTACCTGATGGACTCATAACCGATGTGGGGGAGGAACAGATTAAGATTACATCATGGTGTAAGCTTTATAAGTGGAGATTCACTGAATGGACTCGTAAGAGTCCTTTTCATATCGTGCTTTACAATTGACGATTAATTACAACTAAATCAGACGTGGCATTCCAGCTTTCCCATCATGCATCATTTCCAATTAATTATTGCAACACGTGACTGTGAGTTCACATGTTATATAAAGATACAAGACAGGTTTTTTTCTGGTTTTCTTCCTCGAGTCGATCAGTTAAACTAATCGCCTACAATAATATCAGATTGACATTAAAAGTTTCGAGGTAAAATTATGTTTGAAGCATCGTGGTGAAATTTGCGAGCGAATTCCTTCATAGCGTAATCGAATTATTGATAATTGTAGCATAAGTCTCCTTAATCCCCAATGTTAAGTGCATATCAGAGTTACTCACTGGCAGTAAAATGATTTGGGTTTCTTTATTTTTTTAAAACTAGTCTTGTATTAACCTGTAATTGGATAGGGGTCAAACGTTACCTCAGGGATACAAAATTAACAATATACTAATGACTGTAGTGTGGTTATACTGAGATGTATCCCAATTACGAAGTCGAAGATTGCATGTAACTTTTATAGAAAAACAAACCAAATTTGAAATATAATTAGTATATAATTCTATTACACTACACCTGTTTGCTTTAAGTTCATATTCGGTACAAAACGTGTCAACTTTAAATTTTGCTATCTCGAAAAAGGTACGTAGGCAAATAAACTTCACTAGGATGCTTAGATTATGTTCCTCTGTCATCATGAAAAATGTTACCTGGAATATCCCTTAATTTAAACGAATTAATACTCACCTACCTGAGGTGCTTTTATGGTGGCGGTAGTCATAAACTTAATTCATGCTGGCACCATACCATAAGCAGACTACTCCTCATCACGTATGCACGAGAGATGCAGCAAAGCATGGACAGCCTATTCTATAAATTGGATTGCCTTTCAGAAGTAAAAGTTGTTTTTTTTTTTTTACAGACAACTCGTCTTTGTCTTAATAAAACATTCCCTGTCACTTTAGATTATATCATATTTGAATATGTTCAGGATATTAAGGATCCAATGAAAGTCTTTCTGATTCAACCAAACTATCACATATTTAATTGCAAGCAAATATCCGATTATGTAGTATTTCTTCATAAATTCATTTTCTTTTGAAATAGAAACAGAAGAATTTAGTTAATAAAAAAGAAGAATATTGCACGTTCTTTGCTGTTAAAAGAAATTTTCAATACAATATTTTATTTTTATTTGTTTATTTATGTATTGATAATCGTGGTTAAGCAGGGAATAGTAACTGATTCGTGTTTTGTTTAACGTTTAAAATATGTCAATTCTTGTATATTTCTGTTAGTGTTTAACTATATTAACATTGCAAATAAAGAGTGCCTTACAGTTATCGACGGATAAATAATTAGTTGCATCTCGTAAACAACAAAACAAATGAGACAGATGGATTGGCATTCCGTTGTCGGATAATTCGTTGAATAAAATGACACGTAACACAAAATAAAAACATAAAATACCAAGGTTTTAGCAGATTTTTTTTTCAGCTTTTACTACATCATCTGACACAGAATGAAGAAGACGGACAATAATCTGTAACACTTGAAGAAAGTCACGCTTGATAGAGCATCAGCTCAAAAACCCAAACAACTTGATTCCTCTCACCCCTTAGATCAAGGTTGTGATCATGTCGGATGAAACATAAACGTACATAGACTTCGTGAAGTATCTCAAGTCTCATCAGAAGGGTAAATATAGTGTACATGATCTTGATAAATAGTTGGTGAGCAATCTAGTTTGTTTCATAATTGTTACTGTCTATAAAACCGTTATTTTTTCATTTCATTTCATTTATTTATTTTTTGTTCTATCACAACATAAGTATGACATATGACATAGAAGGAGATAAGAAACAAAACTTGTGAAAGGAAGTGTACTAAAAAACCCTATAGGGCTTGTCGGGTAGTGACACTCCCTAAAAAAATACAGAACTTTACAATTAGAAAAGAGAACCAAAAGAACAAAACAAACAGAACCACCCCTTCCTCTCCCTTCCCTCAACCCCTCCCCCAGTTTCATTTCGCAGTTCTAATACATGTTGATGAAGTGCTTTTGTAAGCTTTTCTAAAAGCAACTAAAGAAAGCTTCGCCTTTAAAGTAAAAGGTAGGGGATTCCAAAGTGCGATGGCCCGATGATGTAAGCTATTTTTAGAGAAATTGTTGTGACATCATCAATCATGTATCTAGATAAATCATTTAGCCTACAGCATATCAAGTATATAAGTGGGTATTATTGTAACACGGCTGGTCATGATTGCTAGTAACATTTAATTTACTGGAAGATGAAGTACATGTTCGTCTTGGCTATCTGAGCTTGGCTCAATGGTTATGCAGGACTCCATTGCATTACCACGATGTCTAAAATTAACAAAATTATCAGTAATACAGAGAACAACTTTCAGTGATAGGACATTGCAATGTGCAATCTATACTCCACTATGTATACTGCTTGACGTACCTTAGGTATAACTGCGTTATTATTCTTATTCTTATCAAGGGCACAAGATATATTCCCAAGGTTTTCATAAACAGAAGGCAGAAAGAGTATATATTGATATAAACTCGGACAAGCGCTATGTAGTTACTGCAAAGAAAGCTCTGTATAGAAAGCAAAGCTTTTGCAAGGAATAAAGAATTTGAATTTGAATTCGAAAATCCTCCTACATATAAGTCGGCTTCAAGGACAGCCCACCCCTCCCCAAAATCATTCGTCCCCTACAATAGCTCAGCCCCTAACTTAGTCAGTCGGAAAAAATCATCAATTTAATCATGTGCTTTGTATCCCTTGCAACCCCTGCTTCCCTTCTTTCCCCTGATCAGAATATATGAATCTTATAACACTGGATGTGTGTTTCGATCTCTTATCTCCAGCTTGTGAGTCACGATTCCACAAATATATGAACATATTACTTACACATATAACACATATAAGTTCAATTATATATTTAATGGCAGCTGTGAGGAAGGGGCAGGGGGAGATGACATCATTTTTGAGAAAAGAAAACACAATGAATTATAAGATTTGGTTAGTGGAATGGGACACATTGTTACTGGGGTTATAACTGTTGCTGTTTAATCACTACATAATTGTCTAGTGGTGCATTGGAAAATATCAGGCAGGGAAGGGTTAGGGTGTTCCTCACAGACACGTTCGCCCTCGAGAGGAACAATTCAGTCGACACTTGATCAATCAATTATGTCATTGAATAGGTATGATGACCAAAACTTCCAGCTATCTATGTTATTAGGGGTGGAGAGGGATGGGGAATGGTGTAGAAGGGAAGGGAGGGGTAGGGGGGTTGGAAGAGATACTGTTGGTGGGGGAGGAGATGTACAAGAATGTCAAAATAAAGCTGCTTTTAACCTCCAAACTTTTACAATCCAAATGACAGTAAAATCCTGTGATAGGACATGTTTACAGTAGGTTTTATATATTTCTCAAGGACAAATAGTGTTGAACATCTCTTAGTGTGTTTTGTTATTTTGTGATAAAAAAAAGTATTTTTGGAGTTCTTACAATGTTTATAACAAACAAACAAAATTTCCCTCTTTTAATGTCAGAGGTGAATTGGTATATTCAACGCCAACAGCAACCAACTATATAGTGTGTCACTAGTGACGCGTCGGTATAGAAATTTTAAACGGCTACAAAATGGTATGACAGGGCCCTCTATTAAAACGCTGATAACCCCATTCTGTTTCGACTTGACTCTGCTACTCTCGAAGCAGGAGATGGTGTTAAGTAGAACGGGTTCGGGTGTCGGGTGGAGTTCGGGTAGAATTACCGGTAAGAAAACGCAATTCTCTGTCTTAATAATTGCACATCTTGATTGCTCATAGGATGAATAAAGTTCATTTCGAAAAATTGGGGTAGTTGAGGAAGACGGTTAAACCATTGGACGTGATAACCTAGTAAAAATCATACCACGTCTAACAGTGACAGATACAGCGACACACAAGATACGAAAACGTGCAAATGAAATTGTATTTGAATATATATATATATATATATATACCACTCGCATCACAACAATACATCTTACACCAGTAGTAGGCCTACACTGTGAGTTCAAGAACTTAGACCGCAACGCCATATGCAACGTTATTACTATACAGAAATATATAGTTGCCAGAAAGAATATTGTCGCTGTTAACATTTAAACTTCCGTTGTAACATGTGCAGGCAGGGACGTAGCTAAGGCCTGATGATTGGGGGGGGGGGGGGTGTAGTGGCTGAAATTCCAACTGGATGGGTGTTTTGGAGCTAGAAAATTTCGACTGCTGCCTTGTACCCCCCTCCCCCCTCCGCGCTACTCGTCAACGATACGGTCGTGCACTTTTGTTCCGAACTGTATTCGATACATTTGTACCCACTGGCCCTCACTTCACAAACTTTTTAATCACTCTGCAAGTAAGCAACTAAGTATAAGTTATTTGTTTGAAGGTTACATAGACTACTAACTACAAAAGCTATGTTAGTGTAACAAATGGGAAAACTTTTTTTTTTCAACAAATTATATTCCAAAAATTATAGTGCTTTTTCCTAGGGCGCTCAATATATATATTTTTTTGGGGGGGGGGAGGGGCGGCGGGGCTATTTATCACTCACATGAAAAATCTGCCTATCATCTTCGTCAAGGACCAATAGAGTTCTTAGAAATAAGTATAAAAACATACTGTTAAAACATACAATTTTCAGTGGTTGCTGTGCTCACCTAGGCCTTTATATATATTCGATATTGACAAATTCGGTGGCGATATACGCCAACCCGTATTAACTAATAATCTGATAGTTAAATCTACTGTAAGATGAATAGACAAAGTTCGCAGATAAACCAACTACAACCGTGAGTAAAAGTAGCAGTGTTTTCCTGGTAGCCATATGCATATAAAATAGCTGTAAAGGGCGCTAATATTCAATTTTAGTCAGTCTGACCTGCCAATGCGAAACCGTAGCCGGGAAATATCCCTAGGGCGGGGAGGATGCAGTTAAGGAACATACTAACTATCGCCCACATGTTACATACACCAAATTATTTACCCAATAATTTTTAAAGAAATGGCAACCTTCGATGGTGGACAAATTGAGATGTTTCTCAACATCATGGATTTCTCGGCCACTGTACAATTGAGATAATCAGTTGTAACTAGTTAAACTAGCCTTGGGCCCAATGGAATTTGGAAAAGCCGATACTTTGAAGAATATAATTTGTACAACAAATAATGAAAAAATATAAATACGAAACAAGTAACGTACTGTAACGGTTACAACTACTACTGACTAGCATTGAGTGTTTTAATTGTATACAATAGAGACAATATATACCAGCGACGTAGCCAGGAATTTGCAAGGGGGGAGGGGAGCACATTTTGTGATTGATATGGGGGAGGGGTCTAAGGAGAGGGGTCCCCCTCCCATTTGAGACATTTTTGAACAATTGAAGGTCCTTAGATGCAATCTGGTGCAATGTTTTGCCAGTTTCATCATTATCATATGATATCATATTATCAGCAGATTTTGTTTCCGGTTTGAATTATTTTACATATTATATCAAAAAGACAAACATAGTGCTCTTTTACAATTTTTCCAGTAGGATGAGTCTTGTTTATTGTCCAATGTCTAAACTTTAATACATTTGACGAACTTATAACTGATGGACAATATAAACTTTCATATTTAGCAGTGTAATAATTATTTATAGGAAGCGCGTATCACGTACGATTGCTAGCTTAGCTTCATGACATGCTGTTTGTGCAACAACTTATGACGAATCATAGAAAGGATGAGAACGCACGTTGTCGTCGTCGTTGTGCATACGGTTCGTGACTCTCCATCGAGTGCCGTTAGGTAGGCTATATGTATTTTATTACGCAGTGGCCAACTGTAGGCTGGTAATAGGCTATAGGCTAAATCTAGTTTATTGCATCTGCCAAACTAAGTAGCTAAATCAGTAGGCCTGAATGTTAGTATATTATAATCGAGTTTACGGAGCTGACGAGTATTCAAGATCAAAAGAGCACTGACAAAATACCATGCAAAACAAAACAACAGTTTTTTAACATGTTTTCGACATTGAAGGGGGGGGGGGGTGGGGAGCAGTTGCTCCCACTGCTCACCCCTGGCTACGTCCCTCATATATACTGAACTTACTTGAAGCTAGCGAACAGGGTCAACCCACCTCATAGCAAAATTAGTACATAAATAAACCGAATTTAAGTTCTATTAGGACTTTCTTTTTTAAAGTACTCAAAATCATACGAATATAAGAATCGCGAGATACAATTACTCAAAGTGGCAAGGAAAACGTGGTAAATGTGACCGACTCAAGGTCAATTTTGACCGAAATTTTTCAAGTTTGAGGTCATTCACAATCACAGGAAAATATGAATAGGCCTATAGGTAGATTAGAGTGCCATTTTTTGTTGCTCAAAACCTAAATGATCACAGTGGTAAAATCTGAATGTGCTGCGATAGCCCAAGCCATCAGCGGGCATACAGTTTGTAGAACATGTCAGTTGAAAACTTCTATGGATGCTCTAGCAGCCTCGGAAATAACAAGTGTGCTTTACACTAGCACAACAACCGCTTGATCTTCATGAATTTATATAAACTGTTCAGTCTCGTTATTTATGACCATAAATTCCGATCCTACACCCCATAAATGCAATAAACATGCAACAGCTTGTTGATCTTTATACATAATTGTCCTCGTTTTATGACGCTGATGTGAAGAGACATGATTGTAAATATCTTAAGGTAAGTCAAAGTGCAGGTAATGTTTGTATTTAGACGCACAATTGATGTTTCTGCACATGCGCACTGAAATTATTCACGATATTTAACATAGAAACTAGCCACAACTGAAAGTTTATCTGCTAGTAATGTACAGTGAACAATCAGAAAGCTTGCAAGTAGGCTAGATTTATTCAGTTCAATAATCTGAATTGATATAACCGTTTGCTACTCTGTTGGGAAGCATATCGATTGCAAGCGACACTTGATATGGAATCTCTGTGTCTTCTGCTTGTCTTCAATGCGTGTTTTGTTTTCTAAGAATTTTTTGGATTTTCCATTTTCTTTCCAAGTTACACAAATGGCGACGGCCTTCCATAGTGTCGAAAAAGTTGCTTATTTGGGAGAAGACGTGTTAAAGGTTAGAATATGATATGATATTTTAGTTAATTTGAGAACTGTTATGTAACGAATCATAAATATTATAATGTGAAAACACCCATTCATGCAGAAAAAAGGTTAATTTTCTCATCTTGCTTTTTATTTTCTACAAATGTCCAATGATTTGACCTCTGCATTTGTGTTTATTAATAGGCATTAACTAGAAATGACTAAGACTAGAAGAATTTTCCTAGACAAAATGAAACTGAAATTACACGTAGTTCATATAAAATCGTAGAATAATAAAAAACAAAAGAGAAGCAGTTGGATAATTTACTTAGTACTCGCCTATTACATCACCATCATATTATTATCATCATATATCATTTTCATTTATCGTTCAGTCCCTGATGGGTTCTCCCATTTCCAATGGGTTTAATGATTTTATATTTTGTAGCACGTGTCGGCTAACCTAACTGGCCGTTGGCAAAATGTTGCAAAAAACTTGCAATTGGTAGATGACAAATTTCTTCGTGAATTGAAGACGGACAACAGCGATGAAGCCGCCTATCTGATGCTTTGTAAGTGGCAGAAGAGCTATAAAGAAGATAGTCACGTGCGTTTAATTCAGGCGTTGAGTATTTCTGGGGAAGCTAGTGTAGCCAACGATGTTTTAAAAGGTATGTATTCAATTTGGACTAAGTTTTATATCTTTATCGTACGTATTGCGTACGATATGTGCGATCTAACCAAAGTAGCAAATGCTGATGGAAGTTCCTGGGCAAGGAATCCTGTAGAGAAAATTACTGTAACTGTTCCAAATTTAAGGTATCATATGAAGGTATCTTTTTCTAATTCAGAAAGGAACAGAAATTGAAACTGACAAGCAGTTCTACGATGATGAAAATTTTGATCGAATTACTTGTTAATAGCGCAGAGAATTATAGTTCACACAATGCTTATCGCAGGGGTGGCTAGATCGGAAATTCTCGGGGATTTTAAGGTTACAATTAAAATAATATAACAAATTCATAAGGTCAAAACGTCAGTAGAAATTCTGGGACCGTGAAAAAAATCCACTATATTGGACTTTCGTGGTAGATAAACCTTGTAGTGAAAATGTTGCACTATAGTAGTTAGTAATTTTATAGTGAGAGGACTTTTGAACTCAGTAAAAAAAATTGTGTCGATACCATGTATAGTCTCGTTGATCATTCAAAGCCAATAAATATATAAATATAAAGTTGGTTGGTAGGCGTCTATCTTGGCGCAGAGTGCTCTATGTCCGGTGGACAGAGCGAAATATATGTTGAGACTAGTTGAGACTAGTGGAACACTAGTAATTGTTACTCAGAGTTTCACGCGATGAGCGATCATAAGACAATTCAAGTTTTGCTCCATGAATATATAGGCTCCTCGTCGGGATTACCGGGGATTATAGGGTTATTGGTGTATTGTTCCTCTGTCGGTGTATGCTCTTTTGCGTCCGTTCTGTTGGCGTTTTTTTTCCTTTCTTCGGTGTTCACTCCTTTGTTGTGTATGGTTTCCTTGTCGGTGTTTGGTGGTTGGGTTGGAGTTGTTTATGTGGAACTTGTTTTCGTGGCGGCACTTCGATATGAGTTCTGGGCGTTTGTTCAGAAGGGTCTGTTTGTCTGCGTTGATGATGGTGAGTTTTTCTGTGAGACAGAGGTTGCATCGCTTCGACTCGTTATAGGCTTTAGCTCTGCTGGCGATCGACCAATTGATGGTGAATGGCTTGTTGTTCTGCTTCAGCTGCCAGAATGTGCTTCGAGAGTTCCGTTGCGTTTTGATGTTTTTGGTGGTTGAACGACATCTTGTGGTTGCCATATCTAAGCTTGAAAGGGGGTTCCGTTAGACCTATGTTAGTCTTGCAGTTGTCGGTGGTTTTCACTTCGGCCTTGTATATGATGTTTGATGCCTGGCAGTTTCCATTTAGTGGGAATGTGTCTTTTGTCGGCAGTTGCAAGCTTCCTTTTCTTTCGTTGTGTGGGTGGTTGGTATGCGTTTGTTGTGTCCTTTGATGATGCTGGCGATGTTGGGCATGCAGCTGTAACTGACTTTCACG
>KN893790.1:0-28867 GCA_000934455.1 Apostichopus parvimensis | reverse complement strand
CATCACAAAATGGTTTGTTACTGTAGACCTAATGTATATAAAGCTGCCTGGAGTACATCACTGTCAGTATTTCAAAACGTTTTATCATTTACTACAAATTGAGTATAAAGAAAATTGATGACTTTGACCTTTAGTGACATTTTTTCTTTTTATTATTGAAATTAAAGTACTATGGCGGCAACCAGCATAGAAGTGTGTGATTGCAAGAACTATCTTTATACTTCTCTGTGAATTTTGTACATGACATTATACCCGACGAGCTATTAATAGATAAATCAGCACCGTTACAGATGTCATTTCACGAGGCCGGTCATTAAAAACTTTTCACATCAAATTTAACAACCAATTTGTCCTGTCTTAATTTATTAATTTGACTTAATAGTCAGTTTTAGATCTCATAATAAAATCTATTATTGCTGCATGACATTGTTCCACGAGCCAGTCTGTCTAACATGCATGTAGTGTTGTGAAATGAAGAAGGCAAAATTATATTTACAAATTATTTAACTCTTTCATGTATCACAGTCCGATGGATGTATTGAAGTCTACCCTTAAGGAAACACAAACCCAACCATTATCTTAAGCTTATGTGATGGAGAAATTTGAGCTAACCCCCTCCCCCCCATCCCCCATAACTGTTCACTTCCATTTTGAAAATGGTAACAATGAGAAAATGGAAGTTCCTCATCAGATTCAAATTGAAATGTTTGGTCACAAATTTTTTAATTTTTAGTAGCAAATTATATATCAAACATTAAATTTGTGTTTGATAAGAAATGAGATTAAACAAAAAGCTTTTTACAATTAAGATCAAAGTACTGTCCTTGCAACAAGCACCATTTGTCGGAGTTTTTGTTGAATCGAGTAACTTGAATTTTTTTTAAGGTTTAATCCAGTAAGCGAACTGTCGAAAAGATTTTCACAACTATAAAAAATTCCACTGAACAAAAAATAAATCATAATAATTTTGCAAAAATGATGGCAACTAAAGTCACATTCTTCTTTTTTAAATTGAAGTTAAAAACCCATTTGTGCATTGTTGTTAAAATTTATTATTGGCCAAATCACCATGTATATGACTTGAAATATATCGATGCAATAGAGTGATTGTACATTAAATTAATTTAGTGGACGAAACTGAATACAAACTACTCACACTCCCCCCACCTTAGCAACTTTAAACTTATCTGTTTTACGTCCACTGCGATATAATTCTGGGACTTTCACCATGATTGCATCAATATATCATTTTGAAAGTAAAATGCACGTATGATGGTTTAGTTCTCTGTTACCAATGAATACTATTCACGAGGCATCTATTGCTATATATAGCCATGTTATAAGAGAAAGAACCGTGGATGCATCCCGCACCTCGAGGGATACAATCTGTTTATACAAACAACATAATGACTTTTGTCACACAAGTCAAAACGACCATCCACTCGCACTGCATGGGTTGATAGTACTCTGAACCAACCCAATTGTGATACAAAATAAAAATTGATTTACAATAAAATTCTCGATGACAGGGTCATAATGAATTTGAGTTCCTCCAGCTACATTTTATACGTCCTACGTAGGTAAATGAATTTAGGGGGGTAGAGAACGAACGCATCGACCAACAGAACTTTGAGACTGCCCTCTTTTTTGTGTCTTGGAGGAAAAACGGTGACATGAAGTCCTCGGGTTTTATTGCACAGCAAGGCCTCCGCCAAGAGGCTTATGAAAGCATTACCACTTCTACAAAATACAGCAATCGCACAACACAAATGGAAAATCCACACAGGACTTCTTACGGTAGTGGCATGTTGCAAAGCATATATTAACATTTCTTACACTTTTCATCTGCTACAGTAATTCGGTATTTAGTGAGCTCGTAAAATTTATATTAAAAAATGGAAGGTCCATCACTGGGAAATACATTGATATTTCTAAGAGGTGACACTATCTTATTGTGTCACACACAAGAAATATCCAAGCTAAGCACCACAAACACAACTTTTGAAGAAGAAAAAAACTTTTGAATTTTTTTTAAAGAGTTTGATGAATAAAATTAATCCAGAAGGATATGCCTACAGTCTCACTTTTAGAGGCATGTTAACACCTGATGCGATGAAAAAAAAATTGACGGAAATTTCAGGCATGAAGATGGCAATAACTTTAAGCAGCAGAGAATCTGTCCAGTTATAAATATTACATAATTGGTACTCAAAAGATTAATCTGAGTTAAAATAAAGTTTGTTCCCATGATTTGTTTGTTCTTCATAATCGCTTGAATTTCGTCCGTATTATTGTTTGCCTTTTCTTAGACGTGCATACCTGTCAAATTTATTCGGGAAGAAATTTTTGTCAGTCTTGTCTTGTTAGTCCAACTCGACGACAAATGTATCAGAAAATGTTACTTGCTAGCTTACGAATTATCAAAAGAAATATGTTCTCAACTCGATTGCTTTACAGTAGGTGCGAATTATCCTCAGTAAACGAAGCATAGGATATCTCCTGTCGATGTCGTTCTACCCTTTTTTGTTTCTCTGGTGTGACTTCTTGATGTTTCGTTAAGGGTGAACCCACCACGAAACGTTAGCATTACCGCAAGGAACTACTAATTAGATCTGTCACACTGTTTATGTTAAAAAGTCTTTTGGGAACATTTCCTTCTTTGTGTGTCCCTAAAGGCATGAAAAGTGGGGGGTTTCTCTGCGGCAATTTTTGGAAATTTGATAATAGACTAAGGATTAGATATTGTCTACTAGAGCTTGATATTCTCACGACGATCTGCTATGTGTGGGGTGATGTGATCCTCCCCCTTGCACTAAATTTAGTTTAGATGGGGTAGAAAGTGATTTTAATCTACGTCATACTGATACAGTACAATACAGGATGCTGGTAGAATAGTCTACAGCAGGGGTGGGCAACCTTTTTTGAATGAATGGGCCAGATATAAGGGGTGGAAACTTGACTGGGCCGCACTTAACCAACGACCTGCTGTTGATTTCAGACCTTTGATTCCGAGGACTTTCAAGCAATAGGTGTGTGTACTTAATCTGTATTCACAAAAACATAATGTCAATACAGTACAGTTGATAATAAATGGGGATAATAGGCCTACCAGACAGCATCATTAGTGCAGATAAATTCTAAGCAGCTAGCTCGTTTTTGTGATGATGTAAAATAGATTGATTTTTTTTCTTTTTCTTGAGACATCTCACAGGCCGCAAAAAAATCACTGGCAGGCAGCATGTGGCACACGGGCCGTAGGTTGCCCACCCCTGGTCTACAGAATGTTTGAAGAAAATTGATCTCGACTGCAAAATGTTACATATGGATCTATAATACACTGCCGGACTGCATGAAGTAACACAGAATATTTTCCATTGGTCAGCTTTGCCTTTAAATGGATGAAATGGAGCAGAATTTTAGTGCTCGTAAGTTATAATTCGGTACAGAGAAGAAGCTTCAGGGCTGTTCATATGTTGGTTTTTCACATTCAATATCCATCTTTGATATCAAGCTCAATGTGATGTCATATTTAGACTTGACCAAGTCTTGTGACTTGTGCATGAAGGGACATTTACACCTGTGATATCTCCCATACTGTACATGAAACAAGATTTTTCCTTTAGCTGTTTATGGAAGTTGTTTATGAGAGCTATGATGACATAGATTATGGATGATGGCTAGGTTTGTTTCTCCTTAAAGGCATTGAAGACTCGCCCCAAACCGTGTGCTGCCCTCTAAAAAAGTTAACTTTCCGTTGCTTGCAAGTGAAGTTTTGTTCTTGTCGCTACAAAATGCAAAATGCAGACAGTAATGAAATGTGATACCTTGTTATCTTTGATCTAGACCTGACATGTCCATCGCTGCTATGTACACTGTGTTGTGGGTATTGACTGTAAATGCATGAATTGACTGTACACTAGTGTCTAATTACCGAGGGTAGCAAGCTATGTGCGTATTTTCTGGAACCGATGGTGGTGTCTAACACTTCTGTTACATCTCATTCGAAACTAGGTCAGATTACCAGCATCAGACGTTGCTTTGTGCGCGAGTCTTCAATGCCTTTAAACAGTACATTCTCCTCCCACACATGTATCGACATTAATATGTTTTTAGAAAGATCTAAACCATGCACCTTTTTTTTTATGACTATCACATTTTTTTTGTGGCAACACCTGCATACTATATTTTCATTATTGAAATTTCAATTTGAGCTTTGTCCAAACATCTGAAGAATTTGTTTTGCTGGTGGAGTTGGAAAGTTGGCACAGGGTAAAATGGGGGAATTGAACTGAAAAAAATACTTTTAGAGAACAATCACCAGTTTTGAGGAAGGTTAAAGTTAATTGTCAAAACAGATCACCCTTTGATTAGTAATACGTTTGTCCCCGAACAGCAGCAGAAGCTGACACCGATATATGTTGAGAGTAGGCGTTACTACATAGCAGAGTCTCTGGGAGATTGCTGGAGCTGAGATATGAGAGGCGGTTTGTTGTGGTATAGGCTGAGTGTGATGGATATTTCTATAGGAGGATACAGAGGCTATGATGCGTGAAGTGAAATTGAAGATCGATTTATATTACTGGTCGCTACCTTCTTCTACGGTGAGACGTCCCTCCGCAATGAGTTTCTGAATGTCCTGTCTCGGCACAGTGGCAGAAGGAGGGGTAGGGGGAGGGGCAGGTGGCACAAAAACCGGTTTACCATCTACAGGGAGGTCCCGGTCAATGTCTTCGAGCGAGTGTAGGTTCAGACGAGGGGGTTTGGACGGGGGAGAGCCTAGGAGAGGTAATAAGTGACTAAACGTGTGGATATCAGGAGACAAAAACGAAAAATACAAATGAAACAAACACAACATTCTAGCGCTCACGAAAAACTCGTTCCCCCAACGAGTCTACAGTGTGTTAGCTACAAATCTAACGTTAGCAAATGTCTCTCCATGAAAATACTTAACTTCTAATCAATGATTTCTATTTTTTTTTTCTGTCTGTAGTTGTAAAAACTGAAAATGAAAGCAAGCTGTCAAGATATCTCGTACAAATGGGTTTACGTGACAAGAAAGGTACTACTCTTTCAGAAACAGAAGGAATTTCCTACCGAGATAGTTGAAATGGGAAATCTTTAACATCCACAGCAATGAGCTATGGGGTCCAATGCTTGGGCCTACCTATGGGGTCCAATGCTTGGGCCTACCTATGGGGTCCAATGCTTGGGCCGTGTTGTTAATATAAAACATTTCACACAGACAGAACAAGGAAGACACGAAGCAGAAAATAAGCTAGAAAGATTGGATCAGTTTAGAAAGTCTGCACAGCTCACCATCCACAAACTAAGAAAGATGTTTTACTATCAGTTCTTGTGAGCCTAAAAAAAAACCATAAATTGGAACGTAGGGCTGGCAATTATTCTTATTAAAAACCAATGCCATGTAATTTGAATTTGAACTGGAGGTACCAGTACGATATGATCCATTTGGCCCCATAAGACCTTACACACTAAAGAGATATTCCTGCCAAGATATGTAATGTGGAGTTATGTATGCTCATACTTTTTTCCCCTCTTTTCTTGAACTATGACATTTCACAACTTTATAAATCTGCCACAAGGTCATGCTTTAAGGTGAAGCCTACCATCAGTATGGCTTGCATATATTTCTTTCCTAAATTGTCCGATCTTTCATAACTGGTAGGTCCATGCAAAGATAAATAAGGCCATACAGATAGCCTAATGACCTTATCAGATGACACAGCTCATTTATGAAAAGGCGCTGACGATTTTTAATGACCAATATTTCAAATTCAAAGACACCGTTCGGTTATTTACTACTTTTTTATGCATAGGTTTTTACCTCGTCCGTGTTAGTTAATATTAACAGACACTGACCTGCACTATCCTGCTCACTGACCGAGCCGATGATGCTGTCCTTATCCTGAGAGGAACCGTGAGAGATTGCAGGAGATGGAGGGACTCCCTGGTCGCTCCCGTCTACCATCACAGGGGCGTCAGTCTCGTCGTCGGGTGTTTCCGTCTTGCTTTCGTCTTTTGGCGCGTCTTCGATACTGATCGGTACGACAATCGGTGGCGCTGGTGGCGCTCTCCTTTTCTTAGTGGAGACACGGCTGATCTTCGGCGCCGACTTCTCTGTGGTACCCACCTGTGGCTGGACCTCGGCTGGTGCTGCCGAGGGGGGCAATGAGGGGGGCAATGGGGCGGGCCGTTTCTTGTGTGGTACGCTGGCATCCACAGCAGTCTGCACTGGAGGTTTCGCCTCGCTTGGTGGCAGTTCTTGCTTTACGTGAGAGCCGTTGCTGGTTGGCGGCAGATTCTTTGCCTTTTCTGTTTTCTGTAGAAGTCAAAAAGTCCATCGTTTGTTAGTTCCATTCCAATTGATCTGCAATATGTTGTATTATTGACAGCTCTTTCCCAAACTATGGCGGACCTTTTATTTAGCATGTTCCAAAACATCATTTCAAAATCAAAAAGCAAATTCTAGCATGTGAATCTACTTCGACAGATAATGGTTAATTTGCAAACACCAACAATGAACAATTACAAAGAGTTTATGCAAAGAAAAAACACATACAGTAGACACCTTAAAAGAAGAAAATGTCCCACGAAAACAAAAACCGGATTACTGCTTTGTGCAGATTCTTGATGTGGCCTCGAACTTTACAGCAACTGATCCCAATGGGTATATCTTAATTTCAATTTTTTCTTTGATATGAAGAATGATTAAAATCTTGTAGAATTTGAGTAGAATTTCAATACAATTCCTGGAAGATTTTAGAGCACCTGACAATATTATTAAGTCATGTAGTTTCGGCAAGAAAATAGAAACTAAAAATCTTACGAAACATTTCGATCATCAAATTGCATCGTCAAAAGATTTTATTAAATTTTTAGAATTCAGATTCTGATAACTGCTTTCATGGAGATTATTTGGAAATTTCAAACTACCCAGCAATAGGGTGACCTGTCACAGTTTTTCTTCTTCTGATGTGAGAAGTTGGAGCCACTACCCTACACATCCTATGTTACCATGACTACTACATCAAAGACACACAGCAAGTTATCTCGATCAGGACGGAAACATCATGTCAACTTTGTGCATGAAGACAAGAGAGAAATCCATGATAGCAGACACAACCAAGATAACATTCACTTTTTTGATTAAACAGCTGCTAAGGTCCTTAATTCAAGGACAATTTGGAAGCAAAAATATCCAGACATTTTTTCAAATGCCACAAACAAACTTCTGAACTTGGATCAGATGCCTGTATCAAGCTTGGGATAATTACTTTTACCAATGTATGAAAAATTCACAGACAGAACAACGAATGACTCAACAAACCGATTTTTGTGAACAATTTGTCAAGTGCAAGAATGGTTAGTTTGCTAGAGCTGTTAGGTTAGACATGGGCACAGTTAACACCAGCTGAGACAGGTTCATCACATATCAACAAATGACGAAAAGTGCAGAATTATGAAGGTTGAATATCAAAAATTCGGAATCAATTGTTGGTTCAAAAGTACTAAACTCCAGGTAAACCAAATTTATATTAAAATAGAGTCAGAGAAAAACAAAAAAAATTCTGACATGATGATCAAATATTGAAAGTTTGCATGTTGAATTTTTTTTTTTTTTTTTTACTCTTGATGGTTAGCAAAGCTCATGACCAAAAAGAGATGTTTTATGCCACGCTTATCACAAATTAATTTAAGTCGCTTTTAACATTTACATTGTGGACACACGCAAGCAAGCACATAAATATTGAAAAAAAAAAAACAACCAAACTCTACATAAGACATTAATTAAACGAAATGACTCGGATAATACGACAGAGGTTTATTATACTATTTCAAAATATTTCACATGCCTTAAAAAAAAATGCAAAAACAATTAGGGAATATAGCTGAGGATTTGCTCGACGAGACTAAAATATTACATCTTAAGGCCAGATTATTGGGGGACGGTTCACTCGGTTCAAGTACAGCATAGGTAATGACATGAATGGTTTAGCGGTTCACTAATTAAATCAGCTCAGATGATACCTTAAGCTTTAATATTCTGAGGTGCAAAATGGACATTTTCAAGCTGGTTAAGAATAATCTACATGAATAAATTAATCTACATGAATTAATTTAAACTGAGTTATAATTCAACGATGGATGTTAGGCATATCAGGTAATCAAGCACATGAGGAACTATCTAATCTGAGGCAGAGTTGAATCTACAAAGCATTTACTAAATTAAAATATTGCTGTAAATATGAAACTGCTACAATTGATTATATCTTTATAATCTTTTGCCAACAAAGAACAGGGTCCCCACAGCGCTCAAAATCAAGTACTTGTGGACAACGGACGATATCATTTCAATACTACTAAACTAGGATCGACTTTAAAGTGCATCTCGGAGTAAAGTGAACCCCTACATATATCTTTTTTTATATTATTGAATTCCAAACTTGACGTAACTCAATAAGACATGCATAGATGGATGTAACGGTGAGCGGACTTCTATGATGTCGAATTTTAGTGGAGATAGCTGGCTTCTTTTCAGCTATACAGAACTGCTTTTGTACATTGCATTTATTACAGATTTATTAACTTTTCATAGTCATAACATCTTGTAATTTATACTCAAGGTTAAGCAGTGCACAATACCTGAAATATGTCTTTGCATTGGTGTAAGCAAATTTGGTTAAGTTGATAGCAAAACTGTGTAGCAATTTTTAAGTGAATTGTGTGGCAATTATTAAATGAATTTTTTTTTTAACACAACCTAATCCCTGAGATAGATTAGGATTTTTAAACACCATAAATCTGAGTGCAAAGGCCAGATATATTTATGGATTACAACCCTGTCTAACTAAAGACAGAAGATTTGTTTTGATAATTTTCCTTTGAGAAAATGGTCAGAATGTTATTGCTTTTTTCGCTGTACTACATTTTTGTATTCTGCTTATAGATTAGAATTCCAACAAATTGTATTCATATATCATAAAAGGTTCCACTTCATCTGACCCAAGGATTTAGCTTGAATTAAATTCAATACATCAATACTGGCTATTTCTGATGATTAATTTTTAATTAATTTTGGCAAGGAATCATGTCAAGAAGAAGAGTTGCAGCAGCTGCAATATATCCCGGACTGGACAGGATGAGTCATTATCAAACAATAGGGATTATCTATTCAGGCCTATGGTATCTATAATAGGGATTATCTTTCTTCAAACCTATGGTATCTATTGTATTGAAACTACAGAGCACAATAGATTACTGGCTGCAGCCCCTTCAGCCTCCTATTTTTGACACAGAACCTATAAAGCAACTACGAAGCATGCAAGTCTCTCAATTTTCACAATCTATGATGGAAAAAAAAAAATTCTCATGGACAAAGCTATTACTTATAATGCATTTCTCAAAAACTAGAGCACTTTTTTGGCAGCTCAACTTATTGCAAAACTCAGTTTTGCAAAAAACTCAATACCATACCTCATCCTCATCTTCCTGTACAAAAGAAGAAATGTTTAAAATTAGAAGAGACTTTTATGACCACGAAGTAAACATGTACGTGGATAAGAGAAAAAATGCTTACGCATACGGTACGTGAAGGAGAGATCATCGGGATGGCATGTAAATATGCTAGAAAGTAACAAAACTGGTCACTCTCTAACACTCAGGCTTACAGCTATACTCAAGTATTTACCCGTTACTGAAGAAAGTTATCTAATTTAACCCACACATGAGGTAGATCTGCGGTTAATTTGAACAATCAGATCATCCAAGAATGTGCTTTGAAACTTCTTAACAGTTTCTATGGCTTTGAGCTTTAAGGAGAATACTGATGACCTTTGACATTTAAGCACGGAAATAATAATTCGTGAAGAGTGGAGAGGGTGCTCTTGTTGATGTTTTTAATTAGACACCATTTTGTAAGATTGAAACTGCGAAATGAACATCACAGTTATGAAGTTTTTCATTGGAGGATTCCCTTTTCACCCTTTCACTGCCCCTAACTTTGCAGTGTGGAGAAGCAAAACGATGTAAAATAAAACCTATAATTTTGCAAAAACGATAACATACGCAACCTTCAAAATCATATTTACAAGTGAATATTTTTTCCGACCAAAGAAAAGGTTCTCTTCATCACAGCCCTTAATGAGTTAAAAATCATCAACAGAACCACAAATTAAATTTATGATATAAAGTGACATTTTTTAATGCGGTTGTTTTGTTTTCTATTTAGTTTGGGATATTACACCTAATGAGTTTTAGCCATTAAGAGTCAGTTCTGTAATACATGGTAACGTGATGTACAGTGTTTATTTCCCTTCTAATGTATGTTCAATGAAAAAAAAACCATCACCACAGGGACAAGTTACAGCATGTAAGGCAAACACAATATATTTCTATATCGTTTAGGAGACACCGTGAGAGATGAATGCAAGCTATTGCTAAACTTGATTTTTACTTTGCTTACCTTTCTCTTGAATTTTCCAAAAATTCCTGATTTTCGTTTATTTTCACCATCTGTGGATCAAATTAAAAGAGACCCAATTTTGAAGATGCTCCGCTTATAAACGTTGACTTTGTGATACAAGGCGTTAAGCCATACAATCAACTTCAAGTAATAACTGGATGCAGATTTAAAACCGTGATGCAGTGGTGGCATTTGAAATGCAATTTGCCGCCAATTTTAACTTGTCTTTGCCCCAAAAAGAATTTTAAAACTTAAATTTTGAGGACAGCTGCATATCTGAATTCAACTGTCTCTTTGCATCCAATATATACTGGAATTTATACAAATACAGTAAATTAAATTCTACTATTTCATTCTGCATAGTCAAAGTCTTTCTATCAATGGTCACTGGAGGAATCTACTGCCTTACAATAGCAAAACATTAGACTTTGAACATGATACACCACAATCAAGATCAGTGGCCTTCAGCAATGTTTCACATATCAAAGATACTTTTATAACCTTTTGCAAATAGGAAACAAACTTTCTTAAGTTTTGAACAGCTCGCAAAATTCCTCGGAAATTTTAACAGCAAACCTACCTGCTTCGATCAGGTCAAAATCTAGAGTACCGAAACTCTCAATGGTCTTGCTGAGGTCGGCATCAACTTTCTGCTTGTGCGCTCTCATCAAATACAGGCTGGCATCGACCCCTCGCTCCTCACAGATGTCAGGGAACACTTCCTTTAACGTCTTCCCTGGGTTGGTACGGAATACCATTTTGTGATTCCTCGATGAATGAATCGTGAGTCTGACAGTGTGCTGTAAAAAGAGTAGAAGCAACAACAACAACATAAAAAAGTTTATCGAGTAAGTAGAAATATCAAAGTATAAACCATGAAAGTTTAAGTTGAAAAGCTGGAGGTTTACAAACTTGTCAGGCCCCCCACATAGGAACCCAACTCAATATAGTTTCCTCCCGGGGCAATAGAGTTCCCACCTCTACGTCCTTTGAAGGACTTCCCATAGGGTGCAGTCATAAACTGACAACTACAACAATACCCACCAGTTTTACCTCACAGGCCCTCATTTATGCACCCGGGTGAGAAGAGGCAATGGAGCTAAAATGCCTTGCCCAAGGAGACAACGTACTGCTCTGGCCAGGAATCGAACCTGTAATCCTTGGATCGCAAGTCGATCGATAGCCATTTGACCACAATGCTCTCACTATGAATATATTAGGGCTCTTTATCTCATGATCATAGCTCTGCATTCTATATATTCTCAAAGACCTTTTTCTGGTCGTTCCCTTGTGTTTTTTGTTGTTTTTTTCTGGGTATTGAGACAATCTCGGCCATTTCAAAAAATGGACCAAGCACTACTGAGATCAAGTTTGAAAACTGATCAAACGAAGACACCAAAGTAACAAACTACACATTTTCACCGCAGGGATCATAAACTGGCAACATCTTCACAATTTCATTCAATTCTGAAAAAATTTCATTCTTTCGTTACATGGGTAATAAAACCATATTTCAATAGCATATCAAACAGTTCATATTTTCGGCCTTAATTCCTTTTATTTGATAAATGTTACTAAAATGCTCATGAATTTTTTTTGATGGGAATTTAATAGCATTTTAGTTGCATAGTCAAAGTGCAACATCTGTTGTTTATGACAGGTGGTTTTGTCTTATGACAAAAAACAAAAACTGTTTGGTGTTGTGAAACAATTGTCCTGAATTAGCACAACATCCCAACTGTATCTACAATACTTTGGAAAATTCAGTTTCTTCTTGAGAAAATCTAGCCCGTTAATATTCGGCCTAAGAAATTAGGTGATTATTAAGTACCTGTCATAGAATTCACACAGCACTTTCACAATGACACTGGTACTGTACAGTAGCTAATGACTACTTGAAGCAGATATTACACTACTATAGGAAAACAATAGAGTGTACCACGCTCACCTCATTGGGTAACTGAAAAATACAGACACCAAGTGTCTATGTTAATCGAAAAACACAAAGTACTGTAGCTAGTGGCAGGATTTAATATACATACCATATTATCAGAGCTTTATCTTTATACCCACATATAAATAATCCTTTATGAATTCTTAAGTACCCTTTTGATCCAAATAACAGCCACAAAATCCAAAACAGAAACCTTACAAAGTCCTTGGATGAGGGCTGCATACTGACCAGTAAAAGAATATGACTTTTCTAACGAAGATCTGTGACAAAATGGCCGACGGACTGGATTCTAATTTAATGATGTCAACTTTGCAGACGATAGCTGATAATCCTGGCCAATCTTACCTCGAATACACCCGACTTTTTGTTGCCTTTATAAATACTGAATTGTTCCCTCTCTTTCTTCGGTACGAGCATGATACTACCGCCTATGATGTCGCCTGCTGACTGGCTAGGAGTGTACTGCAAGTGAAGAAAAATTAACATATATGAACATCACACATCTAAAAAATTTTAAAAAAAAGGCACTGTCATTCCTGGGGTTGAAGTGTAGGAGGAAGAGAACATATATCTTTGAGAAAATTTAAGTTAATTCACATTTATTAAAAAATTAGAAAGATTATGAAAATTTGTGTCAGCATAAGCATGTGTCCCTGTTGTTTAACATCACTTGGACACAATTATTACTTAAAAGAGATGAAGTGTTACAAGTAAATTGTGACCGTTTAAGTAATAAAATGTACATTAAAGCTAGACCTATTTACAAACAATTGACTTATCTGTAAATCTCTAAATTAAGCCTATACTGCAGCAATTACACAAATTTATGGGAAGCTAGGCTAAATTCAAACTAGCCTAACACTGAAAGCAATGAACATCCATGTTCAGACACACACACAGGATGAGAACATATCTTTGAGAATGTATCAATTTAACTTGTCTGTAAATCTCTAAATTAAGCCTATACTGCAGCAAACAATTACACAAATGTATGGGAAGCTAGGCTAAATTCAAACTAGCCTAACATGTAAAGCAATGAACATCCATGTTCAGACACACACACACAGAATATAAAATCCTCACCACATTAGGAGGTCTGCCTTTGTATTTGGATGGCTGAGCTATTTGGTAAGCTGTAGGATTCAGCTTATTATTGGAAGCTATGGATATCAAGAGGTCCATCATTTTCAGGCTGAAAAAAACAAAGAATAAACAGATTATAAATGAATACAGAAATAACAAAATCATATTCATTTGAGCATAGTACAAAAACATGGTACAGGTAGCCTAGATGCATAAAATCTTCAAGACTAAAAGAAGGAACTCTTTAAAACTTGATCAAAGTTGAATTAACTGTTCCTTTGGTATGCACATTTAAGTTAAAGTCTCAATGTGTGTTTGCGAATGTTAACTTCGACCTTTCCAGCTTACTGCCCTAAAAGCTCAGTGAAAATAACACCGTTCTATGCAATTTTTGTATCAATAATCATTATTTTTATTGAGTTATCCATCATTAAACAATTTGAGCTGTAAAAAATTCGCCAGATTTTTTTTTAACGAGTCCGTAGATTCTACAAACTTCAATCAAAATTTGCAAGCCCCGCCCAACAGATCATTCGCCAATCAAATCTCTCTGTTTTGTTTACAACCGTTATGCCTGTGTGCTAGACTGTGTTACAGTAGGTCCATATTTGAATATCTTTCTTTCAGTCTTACCGATGTAGCTTGCAAAAGTGTGTCATTTCCTTCCATTGGAAGGAATAAACAGGTGTTTTCAGATGTTTCCTCAAACCAAAGAAAATGTTTTAGTTACCCTTCAAACAGATGGCACACTTCAGTGCTATCAATCAATCTCATATAAAAGTCATATATAACTTTTAGTATTATCTATTTATTTCACATCTGACAACAAAATAATCATGTAGATTCGAAAGGGGAAAATATTACACTGGATTCAAGATAGTTCCTGGTAGTTACTACACCAGCTTCCACTTACAATACTAGACTGGTATGTTCAGGTATATATATTGAGTTATGAAAATTGTACCAGGGTAATATAAATTTGGCACGAGAAACAATAAACATTTCAAGTAGACAAAGTCTGGTAGAGTTAAACAGAAATGATAATTTAAAGAAATTTGATGGTTAATTTGTCAATATCAATTGTGTATGCTTATTGCGTATAAAGTGGATAATTTATAGATCTGTAAGTATGTGTGGAGAGAAGATGGCCTTCTTTACCACTATAGTGGCACTTGCACTTTGGAAAACATAAAAACCACAAGTGGCATCGCACTTTGGACAACATAAAACCATGCAGAAGAAAATAAAATGGCTATATAAAGGAAAGAAAGTCTGTAAATATAGATCCTAATGTCATAAATATATACAAACTGTCAAATGTAATGTACACATTGTACCCTAAGAAAAGTTAGTCTTTGGGGTGTCATTCATGCAGTAATCGTAATTTCCCTCTGAAAGACGAACTGTGGAAGTTTAATTCAGAGTTCTCAAGCAGTTCAGGCCTCGAAATTTGGGCTTCTTGGTAAATTTACTGGCTAAATTGGCTAATTTTGTCCTTTGCCGGTAGAAGAAACGAGGCGCAGGCATTTTTCTGCGGGTAGAAATTAAGAACAAACACATGATTACCCGGTTAATGATCGCTAGTCAAACAATGGGCCTGATATCCATACACAACAGTCGCTCTCAAAAGCCTACAGGTACAGTACTGAACATACAGTAACAGATGTGTGTTTTAATTTTGACCAGTGAGAACTTCATTTTAAAGCCAGTACAGTAGATTTCGTAAGCACTCGCAATTTTTAAGAAACTCAGATTGGTAATTAGGGAGTTGGAAAATTCTAGAGCAAGCTGATTTTTGGAAATTGGGACGAAATATATACAGTCTAACGCGGAAACAAAAACAGTGGGCACAGGGAGTGGAATTATGAAAAGAATGTGAGAAATATTGTACTGTTGATCACTCATGCAGGCAAAAATGTGAGAACTATTGTAGTACTGTTGAATTGTTGATCACTCATGCAGGCAAAAATTCACAGACTTGACACAAAACCACTGGTTACTGTACATGTACAGTAAGACTAAAATTTACCGTACCCAATAGTTTTAGGTTCAAAGTTTAGCAAACATCTTTCAAGGAAAGGTATAAAACAAAACTCAATATCTAACTGGGTCATAACAACAAACATACTACTCTACAGTATATATGTCCTTTGATTGACACATACCACGCTATAAATATCTGCAAGACTCACTGTACTGCAGAGCTGGTGCTGGTCTACAGTATTGTACAATACAAGCAGCATATTACATGTTTATAATTTATCGAGCTGGTGCCGGTCTATGGTACTGTACAATACACGCAGCATATTACATGAATGGAAATGGTTTAATTACTACACGCTGAAGCCAATATCTGGGGGGGGGGGGGACCTAGATCTGGGAAACTGACACACCCATGCTGGGGACTTTAAACTCTCGACCCTGCTATGCAAACTGAAACCAACATTCTGTACATAATTATATACGTTGCTAGGTCAACAAGAAGTACAGTAAGTATATATACTGCAGCATTGAATGACTCACTCTGAACCACTTTTAGTACAAACTAATGTTATCGTTCTTACAGTGTTTAAGTGTTTGAAAGCACATTAAGTACTTTTGTACATGAGTTGTAGGGTGGCACTGATTCTTGAGCTGTTATCAGTTTTAATGGTTTTTATAGATCTTTAAGGAAGGGGTTTTTAACAACAACTTTACATTTTATCTTGATGGTAGCTAGTGGATAGCACTCCAGGACACGGTACGATCAATAATGCTCAGTTTAAAGGGTCGAGCAGCGAAAATGTACATGTGCTGCAATGATGTGTTGATTTGCTGGGTGCACACATCAATAAGATCTACTGAATATCCTCCAGCAGCCTGTGTCTGTTAATTCACAGGACTACAAAGTAGATGGGGAATTAAGATATGAAGGCGGAGCTCTGATTGACTCTGGATTGACAGCAGGTTAAAAAAGAAACCTCTTATATATATTTGTTGGTCTGACATATATACATTATATAGGTATTCACTGATAAACAAGCACAGCCCTGGGGAATAAAAGTGGGGGGGGGGGGTTGAATGTACGTTAGTTCATTCACACAGCAATTCTCTCACTCTCCAGATCTCTTAGTTTGAGCTTTTAATGTCTTACTGTCAAGCGGCAGTTAGTAATGAATTCATAAATAAAATAAATAAATACAATTTGACACATTAATCTCTGACAGTAAAATAATAATAATTATATTAATAATCAGCAGTTATTTTTTACAAAGCTTAAGCGACCACAAATGTGGGAGAAACCCGCAAGGGATTATGGATTAGAACTAACAAATCGGGTGGCTTCCAACTTGATTCAACATTTTAACTCAAATTAGGATTCTTTTCAATTTAGAAAGTCATTTCAGATGGGAAAACCGTAGATTGCTCTTGTATGAAAAGCCCACTTTACTATAACCCGGCCAGGTATCAAACCCAGAACCTCCCGATTGCTAAGCCTCATTGCTTCAAATGCCACCGCCTTTATCCACTCAGCCACAGCACCGGTCATAATGATACTAAGGTACTTGGCTGTAAAGTACTCAGCTGTTAAAGGGGCTAATATTATCAGGAACCTGAAAAATTTGAAGTATTATTTATTCCGACAAATTCGAATATGGTACAGTCTAAAAACAGCAGTTTTATTAATGTTCTCCAATGTAGGACATTGGCTCAACAAACAAGCTCATACCCAAGTAGTGGGATGGGAAGGGGGAGGGCATCCACATTTTCCTGGCTACATGGTATTCCTTGCTGTGGGTAGAAAAGGGCAGTGAGTAAAGTGCTTCAAATGTCAAAAAACAAAATCCAGCACCATTTTGCAGCTAGGTACCCTTAGTCAAACATGTATAAAAAAGAAAAAAACCTGTTGCTTTTGCCAGTATTCACTAAAAAAGGTTCCAGATCTTCAATTAAATTCAGCCAGTAGGGTATCCTACTGAAAAACATGCATTGGGACAGATTGTACTTTATCATTAGATTCGATAGACCAGACAAGCTGCTCATACTCCATCTAGAGCTATCCACAGTGGAACTCATTTTCCTATACAATCCTCATTTTACGGTGAACTCGTTATCTGTGCAGGCAAAGGGATCACTGATGCTTATCTCCCTGCTATGTGGAACCATGGAGGTCAAAACAGACCTCCATGGTGGAACCTAGTTTTAGCTCATCTGTATTGTATGAACAGTGAATATCCTGAGTCATACATTACCTATGCAGCAGCTCAGAGAGGTTTGAATAGCCATGGAATGGGGGATCAATCTAAAGGCCTTCCTAACAATACTGAATGCATTCCATATCCAGGGTATTATTTTAAAGCTAGTTAAGTTACCTGAAAACTACTGTTCCATGTGAAGGGATGTGCTCACGCCCAGGGTACAGTATTATTTAAGCTACAGTAGTTAGCTTACCTGAAAACTACTCTTCAAAGTGCAGGAATGTGTTCACGCCGGGCACAAACAGTATTTTGAACGTTTCCGCCCGGCACTATTTTGATTTTAAATTTTACATTTACTGGAAGTATGGGTGAATACATGGCACCCACGTTAGCTCCAGGATTAGGTGTAAAAGATAGCACCATTTGCCATCTAAGCATACTTGAGTTGCATAAATTTTCCACCTCATCCCTTAAACCCCTCCCTCCCCCCCCCCCAGGACATGGATCACACTACCGCAGAGATTGGCCTACACTCAAATATTCCTGAGCACGCCTCTGGAAATGTTCGGCAATTTACCTAGAGCTCCTAGGGTCGATTCTGTTCATATGAGGAAACAATTTCAGTAATATATACTATCAAGTCATGCATCGCTACAATCTGTGCTACTACATTAGTATATTCTATTCATGTGTCCTATTCATAATAATAATAATCATAATAATAATATTAATATTATTAATAATAATCATAATAATAATATTAATATTATTAATAATAATCATAATAATCAAGCAGTTATTTTGACGACGCTTATGCTGGTTACCACTTTCATGTCGGGTGGCTTCCAATTCAACATCTTAACTCAAATTTGGAATCTTTTCATGTGTTCTATTCATGTGTGTCTTAATCAAGTGTTCGACAGATGATCCTGGAAACCTACTGGTTTTGAAATTTATGAGTGAGGATACATACATTGCTACAGGTGTCTCCTCTCTACTAACAGTAGTGTACTTTTCTCATCAACATAACCTAGCTGAACTTCATTTGCTCCCTATCAGCTACAGAATTCAGTATAAACTACTTCTTCTCACCTTTTGTGCTCATCATCTGGAACGGCCTGTGTACCTGTCGCAACTTCTCTTGCCATATATTCCAACTCGCACACTTCGTTCCTCCAACAAACTGTATGTAACTGTTCCTAAACCATGCTTGAGGACCTATGGTTACAGATGCTTCGAATACTCTGGCTCTTACAGTATCTCTGGAACAAGTTACCAGACCACATTCGAACATGCTCTAAACTTTCTACATTCAATAGTCTACCTAAGACCCATCTCTTTACTTGTTATTTTGTAAATTAATCTGCTTTCTTTGTAAAGTGCCTTGAGCAGTGACTTTTGTCTACTGATTTGGCGCTATATAAGTCTCATTTATTATATTATTATAGTGAATAACGCGCCTGTAGATAGGAACAACATTTAAGTTACAATATACATTTCATCACATCATGGTAGTACAATACCTTGGATCAACCGTAGCCTCCACTGTTTTGCCATTTGGGAGCTGGATGCTCAAGATGCGGTTCCCATCCCCATCCAGAGAGCCTTCAGGCGTTGAGCTACTCATGGTGCTAACTCACACCTTCCGAAAGTTGTGCCCGCAACTTTGATTCACATTAAGTTGTACCGTACGTCCTTGCTGAAAGCTTTCTCAAGTTTTAGCCAAAACAACGTCTTCTGAAAGGAGTTACGGTCCTGATTCGGGCATTTAAATTATCTGTTGGGAGTTAAAACCAAGAACAAATAGACAAGTGAAGCATCAGTATATAATATACTGAATTTATACCATGGAGCTCCATGGTTATACATGTATACAATACATGGGCAGCTGTACAGTATAAAAGTTACATGAAGAGTTGATCCAACAACAACACTTACCCTGTTCTCCAGTGGATCCAGTTACTAATTTAGCGTGTATCGTACTTTCCTACATTTTTACCTACAAGTTTTACAGAGAAGATTTACAACATAAAAGAAGTCCGATGATAACATCAGCTGTATGTATAGGCCTTTATACTGCTTACAGTATATCACACAAACAAATTTTACACTGTAGTGACTCTTATTGTGGCAGCTAAATTTGTTCAGTCAATGCATGGATAAACTATGCAAGACAACTTTGTTTAAAGAATCTGCAAACAAGGCCTGACTATACTAACTAAAATCTTATCAAACTGGTCGATCATATAAGCTGTAAATATTCTGATAAACTTTGAACCCTTTCTGCTCTTAAAGGATATTAAACTCCACACTTTACTGTTAGGTCGGAGCAAACTAAAACCAATCCAAGAGTATATATGTACACCAATCATCATTTTTATAAAGATTATTAACCCAGTAAAAATATGCAACAATTATGCCGGTTTTGACAAGTCAACACTCAGCAAGGGTAGTAATAAAATAATTTGGAGTGTTTAGATTCTTCCCTGATGGACCATGGAGCTATGTTTATAGCTCCATGGATGGACACAGATCATGATCCAGGTATTCCAATCAAAACGCTGAATAAATTAAAGCACAAAGCTGCCACTGATGTTGACTCAAAAGAAATTGAATACCTTGAGCAGTAGCATAAGTCTGTATGCCTCCTTAGTACAGTAGTAGAACAGCCTAGCTAACCATAGATTATAAATTGCAATTGAATGTCCAGACTTGTGTTCTCCATAATTTACTAAATTTCGATAACAGCTTAATATTAAGTTTGGTAAGTACTGTAGACTACATTGGTTGATTTGGTTAAATCATCATAATAATCAGGCAGTTATTTTTATGACGCTTTAAGCGACCACATGTCAGGGCTTATGGATTACAACTTTCACGTCAGGTGACCAAGGATCTTCTGTGAGGGCTGAGCCACTGACCCAGCAGACCCCCCTCTCCCACCCCCTGAGGGACAACCAGATTAAAAAACTTAAACATTTGCCCCGATTTCTGTGTACAATTGTGATCGATTGTAAGCTGCAAATCTGCACAAAGCTTAATTGGTTCTACATTGCAGATATACAATCAATATAATAGTTGTTAGTACTATGACACACTTTCACCCTTCAATCAAATCCTTTTGTAGTGAACAATGAGCTTCAATACAGAGTGTAGTTAAATTGTGGCAGGTAAAACCAATTGTTTTTCTGTTCATTATAATAATTTTCTTTTCTCTTCAAATAAATGTTATGTCCATGTGGGTGGGTGTGGTTGTGTGTGTCGTTTGTTTTGCTTTGGTTTGCTTTCATGATATTCCAATGAAGCCAAATAAAAGCACAGCTTACGTACATGTACTGTGAGAAGTACTTTGGAAGCCTAATTGGTAGCTTACATACCATTCTTTTGTAGTGCCAGTGAAATTTTGGAGTTCAATTTGAATTTATGATATGAATACTTAGTTATATATGGTTTAATTGACCTGGAACCTTTAATAATTCATTTGTTATTGATTTATTTGTGCATGTGTGTAGACTTCTGAACTCTCATCTATAAATGTCATTAAAATCATGAGGCAAAATTAATCATAGAGCAGACTAAAGTGAATAAAGTCATAATTCTTCTCTTTCCTATAGATGCATGTAGTACAGTAGAAGAGTTCCAAGTACCTTGCATGCTGCTTTAATGGTATGTCAGTATTTAGTGTACACTTACCTGTAGCTACGCTGACACTGGCAACCCTTGCGACTTGGGATACAAATATACTGTAATTACTATTAAATAAATGTGGTTACCATATCCTGAAGTGGAATGTGAAGGGTCCTTTAGTGATCCATTAAAATAATATATGACATATCATTTGCTTAAACCCAGACCTGTTGGAACTATACACAGTATGTCAAGCAACTGGGTGCAGTGGTTTACAATGAGCATGCAAGAATGTGGGGGATCACTTTTTGGTTTCCCCGTAAATAAAGCAAAACTACGGAGTCACTTTTACCGACCCTGAAAATCAAAAATCGTGAGGGGGACTGCAGAATGCAAAGTCGGCAATGACTATAACACGGATGGCAAAAGACGGTAATTACTATTACGGTTAGGTTAGTCCAACACGGCAACATACAGAAATGCCGTACTCAAAGCCGAAGACTTTGTTGTTTGGCCGGGCGACGGCAGACCATCATTTCTCAGAAAGGTTGATTTAGGGTCTGCACTGTTTGTCAATTTTAGAAAAACAATCAACAGGTAGAATAAAATTATCAAAGGAACATTAAACTTGTACTTGGTACTAAAATATTAGTAATTGTTGATAATATAACATTTGTAGAACATGTCCTTAAATGTTACAATATGTTGTGTTTGATACAGAATTTGTAAACCGCCTATACAATAGTCCATGTACCGAAGCTTTGGTTAGTACCATCATTTGATAGGGTTCAGGTAGGTTGGAAAAAAAATAATGGAAGTATATCTGTAACGAAAATAACTGCTCGCACAGCACAAGACGTATAAGGGAACACACATATTTTTGTATGTATTCTAAAATATAGTTTTCATTTGAATTTAAGTACTCAAAATGTGTATTACGTGCCAATTAACCTTAGGCATTACGAGTAGAACCTGTGACAAATCTTACGCGTTACGAATTAATCAGGTCACACATCCAGAGTCTATGCATGCTAAGTTCTTCAATACTGCCCTCATTTCCTTTCGGGACCCATTTCATACTGTAGTTTTGATTAGAAGTTCCTTCATGATGATAATTCGCATCTAGATGGTTAACAACTTAATGCCTAAATGGTCACCAGTATTACCCTCCAATATGCTAGAAAGTTAACCAAATTTGGTCAATCAAGTGCAAATAGAAGAAGCATTATATTACAAAACACTGTCAAAGTGGTGGGTTTTTTTCCCCTGCACTATAAAGACAGGTTACTGAATGATCAAATGTCAAATGTCAATATTCCATTCTAAAAGTCTGTCAATAACTTGCAGGGTGACAACCTTGAATGCCAAAATACTTAAGTACTGCAAAACAGCAATTCTTAGACGGTAAAATTTGGGGGCAATGTGATGATATTTCAGACTTCCTGTTGGTTTTCTATGCTCTTTCTTCCTCCCTGGAATAATCTGCGACATTAATGCGCCAGAAACTTTCAAACGCATAGTACTACTACTGTACATTACCGCGCATTGATCACCAAAGCATACCATCTGTAGTCCGTAAGGACATGAGAATCATCACTAATTTCCAAACCACTGAGCTGTTAAACCCTGGTAATGTACTGTAGGTTGTACAATTCTGCACCTTTGATCCCTCCCTCCTCAAAGGACTTATTGAAGCAATCATTAATGTAAACTGGTACTCTATGGCCTGCTATCTTTCAAACAGTCTACATTAATACCTGTTTCACATGTAAATCTTTAATTGAATAATAAGCTTACTTCACCAGAGAGGCAAAGTTTACGCTTGATTGTCACCGAACATGCAGGGGGGGAGGGTAAGGTTTTATCTAGATCTCATCGATGGTTGTTTGCTTTGATGCCTTAGAAACAGAAACAGAAAAAGAGATTTAATTAAAGACTTTCCATTTAGCTTCTCAGGGTACTTGGCTAGTCAAATACAAAAATGAGATAAGTGGGTTCATTCTTCTAGTCTGGTAGACAGCTAGGTAGCTAGTATGAGAATAGATTCTTATATGGCATACTTGCAAACAAGATAAGCTACAGTTATTATCAACCTGCAAACAGGCATTATAGGAACGTGTGTTTGCTATGGAATACACAATACTTTGTGTGTAATGAATTACAGCTGATTGGCTTTTACTGTACCGTTAAGCTGTTCTAGTTCTAGATAACCAGTAAAGCCTAATTCTGTATCGGATTTCATGTTATCAAAAGTTCAAATCACATCTATTGGAATCCTGACAATTGCTTGATGGGCTTATGTTTAAGATTTATAAAACTAACTACCTTAAGCAATTTTCTATGTTTCTTGGCATGTATTTTCATAAAGTGCATCAAAATGTTAATTAACCAACTAACTTTCTGAGAGGTTATCCCCCCCGCCCCCCTCCCTAAAACAAACAGACTGAAATAATGCATTCTGAGGTATATTTAGGCTATAAACTAGGTCAGAAATAAATATTGTACTAATATACAGTAAGTACAGTTAATTTTGTTTTGACGAGTTGAAGGGAGAGGGTTGTTCGTACACTCCCCTCCCCCTCACTCCTCCACCTCTCCCCCCCCCCACACTTCCAACTGTAAAACTATAATTACATCAAACAAGAAAGCTAAAAATAGACTGGTGATTAATTCCTGCCACATTTTACATGATAACATTGAATGCTCACACTGAGCACAAAACTTTAACCTTTGAACATTATTTATGTCAAGGGATCATCAGCTCATTGTTTACAAGGTTCTCAACCTTCCGAATTCTGCTGATCTCAAGGACGACTGGAATCCGTAGGAAACAAACTGGGTTTCTTGCATTGATAGATCATAGGTGAACCTGCTGACCTAGTCCGCTAACTTCAAAACGCCATCAATTGATTTGCATAATTCCTTGTTGCATTTTGTCAAGGAGTGACAAAGTGAACAGATTACTAAACCAAGCAGTTTAACGATGAAGAAGTTGTGCACAACTCAAAGGCGATGAGAAACCTTCTATCCTAAGTAGCTGATACTAGTATCAAACTTTTGACGTACAGTTTGGGTTGTACCAACAACAACCGGTAGTAGCTACAGTAGTAGTGCTGTGCACCATTAATCAAAGGCAGGCCTATACTATACTGTAGCTATATGATGATTGCCATATAATTATCCAAAAATATTAAAATTTATGATTTTGCAAGTTTTTTATTGTAATTGTCAATTAAAGAAAAGCCCAAGCCAAGCAAATATTCATAAACAAGATCATATTATGTAACTACTGTAGGACTAGCCATCCAGTGGTGGAGCGTCCATACAGTCAGGGGGGGGGCGGATGCCCCCCCTGACGGACTCAAATGGACTGCTGGCGCCCTTTTCAGCTTTTTACCACTTTTTACTTATTCGCAATTATTGACTTTTTTATTGCGCTCTCATCTACCTATTGACATTTGTCACATTTTGTTGGCGATGACACCTATTTATTCTTCGTTTGACTGCAAATTAGCAAGGCCAGGAAAGGGTCATTTGCGGCGATCTAGTGAGTATCTTTACTCAAAAAATGTCTGTACGCTCCGCGCCAACCTGTGTTGGCGCTCCGCTTAGATAGTGTCGAAAGCGCCCCTACAGACCATTCTCGCCCCCGCTGACCAATACCCCTAGCTCCGCCACTGTAGCCATCACCACAGTTGATTCAATGCAGTGAGATGGTATACATGTGTATTTATAGAGCTTTCCCTTTACCTTTGAACAAAAATCAGTGTTGTTTCACTCAACGAGGCACACAATAGAGGATTCCCTTTCCAATTCAAACAAAAATCAGTGTTGTTCACAATAAGTGTTGCTTGAGCACTTATGAATTGCTCATCAAGGAGACTTCCATAGTTCACTGAAGGTTAACAATAGGGTTTGGTGTTTGTTTGCATTCTACACCAGGTGGTGAAGAATAAGGCTGGTATGGAGAAGTGGGCAGTAATCTTATAAACAGTTGTTCACAATAGGACAGCAGCTATTGGTGAGTAACTGGGATGTACACATACCACACATTGCACAGACTTTAGTAATCACTACAGACAATATACGTCCGTTTCTGGATGTATTCACTGTATAGGCAACTACTGTACATACATCATGCGGTCGCACCGTGAGTGGTCAGTTAAAGCACCAGGATTCTGGGTTGGAGGATGGATTATCAAATTTCTATTGCAGTACTGTTACTTAATATGCATAATTTCTGCATTTATTCTTAACTATCTAATAGATAACGAATAACATCATTGCGTTATCGTTTGACGTTACAGGTCTGTTTGTAAACAGCATACATTGATATTTTCACCGAGACCACTGCATTCATCTCCAGTATACTCTATGAGCCTTTCAGGGAATTTAGGGGGTTTTTTGGGGGGGAGGGGAGGGGGGAGACGGTTGGGTATAAAATAAATCAGGTTTATGAATGATGGAACGCAGTAACACAAAACCTAAAGTTGTACAATTTGTATAGATTTTGAATTGATTGTTCAAATGCTATTTGGTAATTGATCTGCGAAACACCCACAATAGTTGCAGATTTACTGAACTGTATATTACCTGTACCGAATGACGTTTACATTGCTTAGCAACGACTGTGGGTCCTAAACCATGACAAAAGTATGACGACAACAACTAGCAAGATAATTTTACTGAAAGTTGAGCATAAATTGTCTAGATAATATGGAAGTAACTAAACAGTAAACTATAACTGTAAATATTCTCCTTTTTTTTTGCCCTCCTTTTTTTGAACCTGCTGAACAATGCATTAGTTTGTTTTTTGGTTCACCTGGTGAGATTTTTTCATTTTTTTTATAAAGATCGTTGTTATGGAATTACTATTCTAATATACAACCAGACAAGAGTGTATCGCTGTACAAACAAGCAAGCAGTGGAAAGTACATGTTATGTTAACCCGTTCAGTCTCATCCTTAGAGTTCTATGCTGCAAATACAATGTCATTTCCTAAACCAGTATCTACAGACATAGGATTGGTTCTCCTGCTGATAAAAACATGACTTTTGAATGAACTCTACAGTACTAGTTAATTGGCATTGTTATATAGGGTCACAAAGGCCAAAAAAAAGATAAAAAGGAGGACATGCTTTTTCCTAGTTTCCCCCCCTGGCCCCCCCCCCCCCTTTTCTGTTTCCTTTATTGTCAGCAGCTAGAGGAAAATAGTAAAGGTCATTTGTAAACAATGTTTGCCCTTGGCACATGTTTGTACTTTCATGTTTTGGTTTTGAACAGATGACATGTAGTCTGACTTCAACCTCTCCTGCAGCTTGTCCTCCATTGTAGAGTATAACATGTCTGGGAGTCCAATATTAAAAAAAAAAAAAAATTGGGTCTAGATAACTAGTAAAAGCTGAATTTTGTGTTGGGATGTATGGTCTTACTAATGTCACTCCAGGGAGTAAGTTGTCCATTCTGCATGAATGCCTGTAACTAGTCACTCTTAACGAGAGATGTGACGTTCCCCTTATTAGTATGTATAGATGTAGTGAACTGTTAGTTGCAAAATGCATACATTCATTGTTGGTGAGCAAATCCGCAGCTGTGTCGTGCCACAACTACGACAGGGCGGGGAATAATTTATAACGTATCCTATCTCTAAATGATATGCAAATTTCGCAAATTGCGATATAATGCACAGATACATAGCAGGCTTTATACACAGAAACCATAGCGTATATGCGACGGTATAGAGAGCTTTGGTAACTGTCACGTACACAATATTTGGTCACTAGATATACCCTGATACAGTACTTTGTATCACTGCAAGTACAGTCTTTAAATATTCATGCACTTGAAAGCTGTAAAACCTTGTTCATCAAATTTTCAAAGATCTCCCAAACACTAAAGACACTTTAGTAAATTGCTTGCCTCTGATGCTCAAATGCTGCTCCATCCAGAGAGAAACTAATTCAAAATACTGACAATTTAAAATTAAAATCTTGCAACCAATCCAAAGGTAGGAACTCTACAGCAAGGACAGATCAAGAACCTCAGCCTTGTAGACAGTGAGTCAATTTCACAACATTGTTGGAAGTCGTTTATATGTCAGAAAGAAAATCTTTACTGTACTGTAAAGTTAATGAAGAAAGCCTTATTGTACTTCAGGTAAAGTTTGGAGAGCAAAATGAGAACATAGTATTTATATTCCCTGTATGATACAGTCTGAGCAGCTCTTTAAATACGTCTGTTCATGTATGCCACTAACCATCTTGAACCAACGACACAAGAGCTAGCAGCCTATTGACTCAGATACGTCTAGTCCTTCTTTCTTGATAAATTTCTCTTTAAATATACGTATTGGCCCCTGGTTCTTCTTTTCCCATACGGGACCCACCCGCTCACACACCTTCTCTCTACCTTACCGTGTGAGTTTGTTGCCGAAGATCCAACTTAGCCCTTGATGGTATTTACTGTATACTACCAAACTTTGGACTGGCATTATATTCTTCAGTTCATCGTATGTACAGTAGACTATGTCTCGGCGAGCACAGTTTCATAATCAACAGGTGGTTAAGATAAACAACGTTTACTTTTTATTACTTTATTTAATTCATTTATTGTGTAGTTGTTGTGTGTGTGTGTGTGTCTATGTGTGCCTGCATTTTTACTACGCACAGTTGAAATTAAGTGGACCAGCATAAGATAATGGACACAGATGTATAAATGGTGTTATATATAGATCTATTTACGTACTTCTATTGTGTAGTTTATGAATGAAGAACCCTGCGTATTGTGATCCTATAGAATCCACCATACTTAAGCCCCTTAAGGGTGTTGAACACATTCTACTCAGTAAGGTTTACGTCCACTCGGTACTGTATGAAAGCTTTTATGCAGTCTATTGTTCATGCAAGATTAATGAACTGACTATTTATAATTAATATTATTCATTATTTTTCATTCCTCAAAACTAACAAAGAATTAAAATCAAGTGTACTGTAAAGTAAAAGTGACAAAATGTTGCAATGTGTTTGTTCTGCCTGCAGACTGTATACAGACTTACTGTACGAATCTCTACATGTACAGGTACACACTGAATTGCACCGTGCAATTTAAACACATCTAGATAGTAAGACACATCATAAAACACTTCCAAGGTGAACTAACTGTGCACACGTACTGTAAACAAATGAAAATGTCAACCAAACAAGGATAACCTGATTTATAACTACAGTATTTCATCTGTTGAGAATATATAATAAGCTACTCACTTGTCAAATATTCCCTTGGAAAAGAGTCAGCATTAGAAGTTAACACAACGAATCCTCCTTCAACTGGGATCAATAACTATCGCTTACTTTTTACATCATTTTTCAACCTTCTAATTTTCATTAGAGGGGAAAAATTGGGATCTAGCTAAGAGCCTTAGACCTTGCATATAAAAGAATGAGTAAAAATATAATATTACTCTCACTATCGCTAAAAGTTCTACCAAAAAGTCAGTGTCTCGATAAAACTGTTAGTTGCAAAATGCATACATTCATTGTTGGT
>KN893783.1:5826-19519 GCA_000934455.1 Apostichopus parvimensis | reverse complement strand
GCTCCCGTTCTCCTTTTCTCTATTCAGCTTTCCTTCTCTCTTCCCCTTCCGCTCTCTTCACTCTCCTTTTGCCGACAGACCCAAAATTTGCCAACAGACCCAAAATTTGCCGACAGCCCCCCCCCCCCCCCCCCCCGCTCGCTACGCCCCTGGGTGTTAGTTATTGCAAAGTGTTATGGTGGACTCAATATGATTGACTTGAGTTTGTTTGCGAAGAGTCTTAAATGTAAATAGGTGAAACTATACCACGATGACAGTCCAGGGGCATGGAAAATTTTATTTGACAAGGCACTCAGCAAATATGGTGGAGGTTTTCTACTAAAGTGTAATTTTTCTAAACATGATATTGAAATTGCGAACACTTTTATTTTTGAGGTGTGTAGTTCGTGGTCAGATTATAATTTCCGTTCTCCAGAAAGTAACTTCTCAAATGAGTATATACTCAATAACTCGTTTATTAGGATAAATAGAAATATTGTTTTCTCGAAGATACTATTGGAAAAAATGCATATTTCATACGTGATCTCTCTGACGGAAATGGGAATTGTTTAGATTATGTTTCTTTCAAAAGAAAGTTCGATATTACGGAAAGTTTCCCATTCACTTTCTAGTTTGGCTTGATATTGGCCATTCCAATTTCTTGGAAAACTAATATGAATGAATGAATGAAAGGGAATATCTCCCGTCTAGTCAAATTTACTAGCTATCCTCGTGTAACAAAAAATACTTATCAATATTTCATTAATCAGATAGCTTCACAACCGAGGTCAATTTCTAAATGGCAGAATTTAGACCTTTATGAAAATAACTGGAATGCTATTTTTAGTCTTCCTTATGCTGATGTGAGAGACGTAAAATTACAATATTTTCAGTTTCGTTTCATTCATAGAATTATTGGCACGAATACGTTCTTGTTCAGGGTTGGTCGAAGAAATTCGCCTCTTTGTACCTTTTGTCAACATGGTGATGAGACTCTTGAACATCTATTTTGTTTGTGCCCATTTGTTCAAACGTTTTGGTATATCGCTTCCAGAATTTTTTTGAAAGATATTAGTAAAATCACCGTAGATAACGTCAAATTTGGTTACATCGAAGACATAAGACATCCGGTGAACTTTTTTTTGCTACATGCAAAATATTTTATTTTCACTTGTAAACAAAACGAAAAACTGCCAGATGTTTTAACGTTTTTGGGTGACCGTTCTCTATTAGAATTACATGAATATTCAATTGAAGAAAAACGATGAACGTAAGCTCCGGCGATACAGAGAATGTTATACGTAAATGATTGTGTTCCATTCGTTAATGTTGCTTTTTATATGTTCTGATATATAGAGATATTTGAATAAAAGAGATGGAGAAAAAAAGGGAAAAAATAACGAATTTAATTTCTTAAAATGATTATTGATTTGTTAATACAGATTATTTGTTTTAATGTAACACTAGTACATTTATAATGAAACGTTACGTCGTAACACTGAATTTACGAATTCATTATATGGGGTCGTTTACAATGTTTTGTAAATTTGTAACAGCTAGTGGTATTACTATTGTGTAATCATGAATTATGCCTATAGTATTACACACTTACAATTTATTAATTCAATATTGTAAACTAAAGATTACATGTTAACATTTGTAGTTTCCAGTGCTAACATTTAGGAGCATCTATGGTTATCGTGATACAGATCACATTGCCGAGAACATTTTAAATGTGATGCTCAATCACTGTAGGCATACATGTTAAGTCATAGCTATCACTTTCTTTTATTTTCACAGATGCTGAGCACATGGAAGGTCAAATCTAGGTCAAATTGATTAGCCCAAATGGAAAAAGAAAACTGGGCCTAGCGACGGATGTTATTACTTTCCAAATTAGTTATTCCTGCTTGTCTATGAGTTACCTGTTCCATTTCGAAGTTACGGGAAACTTCTTCGGTATTTTCAATCACCAACGCGTGGATTATTTCTTCCGTCTTATTTCTTTTGGATTCTGGAAACTTCCATTGCACGTGGTCTTCGGTGTACCGAGACGAAATAACTTTCCTGCAAAGGGGAGGGGCTCTGCAGGGAAGAGTTGAATGAGGTGGGACAACAGCGTTCTACAATAACAGTCCTGTGTACGTTACTGGACGGGAGCACAGCCGTATACGGTAAATAGGCGGCGCCCACTGCACACGTAAATAGCAATTGTAAAGGAAGAGTGGACGGCGCTTAACGTTGACCCTTTCCGCGTTCCATACCTCAGAGCTGTCAGAAGCAAACTTTCAAGTCGCGGAACTGATTAACACACATTTGGTACATGGAACGGTATGTCCCAATCTTTGATTATAAAATACATATGGAAAGACGAATAAGTTAAAACCTATTTGCAGCAGTATACATCTACAGCGGTAAATCAGCATCTGATAAGCCACAATCCAACGCAAAGAATGCAAAGACTCTATAGAGATGTAGGAACCTAGCTTAGGCCTCAGTTACTGGCTTTGCCTAGCCTAGTAGTAGTATTACAATGTTACTTCTTAGGACAAACCTAACTTAGGGCATAGGACTAGGCTCACCGTAAGCCTGGCCTAAGTAGTATAGTAAAGGCTTCATAATTGACGCACCTTCAAATATTACTAGCAACAATACAGCAGGCAACCTAAACTTTTTGCAGTCAAGCAGAGTTGCATATTTGATGAGTTTTAATCCATTTCAGGTATATACTCATCAAATTGTGTTTTTTTTTTAAGCCATCCCCCCCCCCCCCCCCCTTTTACACATTTTTGGGCATTTGGAAATCTTACTCCCTAAAAATAGCCAAACTTACCTAAATATAATACCACTACTTTCTGGGACCTGACCAATCATAGCTTAGAGGCTCAGAGCATAGCAAACAGCATCCAATGTCAATGGATGTACTTAGGCCTACAGGTAACACTACAGTTATCATATAGACAAATGTGTCACTTTAGGGGTATGAAAGAACTTGACACGGCAGACATTTTGTGGTCAAATTCTGCTCAATTGTACGTTGCATAGGATCAGAAAAATAACTATATTATGAGATCATTAGTATTTCGGAGGAACTACACATATGAAAAACAAATACAATTGAGTGATTTGGATTTTTCGTTGATAGACATCGTTAATCAAATCATTAAGTGCGTCAATTATGAGCCTATCATGCTACACATTCTTTTTAGAATAACTGTAAAGACGAACGTTTTTCTATTTGTGGTTTCATAGATGGATTGATTAGATTCTGTCAGAATATTATTGGGCTATGTCAATATGCTGACTCCAAGGACTGAAGGAGAAATTTCACTAATAATTGTATCATTCTAGTAAATGGGTGCAATAATTCCTGACAGGGCTACAAAATATAGAATTGATGTTTCTATAACACTATAGCGATTTGAGCTGATGTTAAACAGCCACGTGTGTTTTGGGGAGAAGCTGAATGGCTTACATAAGTTACACTTCAGGTCAGATGGCTATCCAGTTAACAGCTTTAGCTTATGTATTTACAGTGCGTTGTTATGTAAAGTAGGCTAGGTTTTTATCTGTAGGCTAATTAGCCATAGCTGTTCATGTTTACTTTGAGAAACAGACATTTTTTTGATCATGTAAGTATTTCTATCATTTAATCCTGAGGACTACAAATTTTAACAAAGTATGGTACTGCACTTTCTTCTCCACCACACCTGATGGAATAGGTTACAGTCTTACAAAGCTAAAAACACAAATAGGTTCTTTAAATGAGTGTCATTTTCTTTACCGGCGGACAGACGTATACTGTCGGTACAGCATTGTGTTAGTGCTTATTCATCTAGCCGTCATGTTATCAACATTTTCATGTTCCGTTATTCCCTTGGCAGCACGACCAATAGTGCTGGCATTAGTCCTTCCTTGTCTGGTAGCTCGGGTAAACTGAAGTTCATGCATTTCCTTTTGTACCCTGTTGCCAGGTAAAAGGCACAGTAAAGGTTATGATAAACAGTAGTAGTGTCCTGGTTATGAAATGTATCACATGTTTTTCAGTCAAAATCTAAGTAAATTGGCAAGAAATATTGGTGAATGTTACATATCTGTTCAACAAAACAGTTCAGATACAATTTGGCGAGAGGATACGAAAACATGTTGTTTCATTACGGGTTGATGTTTAGTGGATGAAAATTTAATAGTCTCAATATCTACACCAATTTCATCATCACATGTAGACCAAGACACTGCCTTATTCAGGATTTTAGGACTTGCGATGGAATTGATGTGTATCTGCATTTCAAAGTCAAATGCCAACGTTCAATTTTCCAATCTTTCATCTCTCGTATAATGTAATATCTCCATGGTGTTATGTGAGTTTGAACATCCTGAAATATAGTCACTAGATGCTGTAACTTTAAACATTATTTCCCACAGATCCCACTCATATTAGTTTTGCAAGGTTCTGTGCTGTGATGTCTGCTAAAAGAAAGACAACCCTTCTGATTGGTGGATTTGTTGCTTGCATTGGAGCAGCTTTATACCCTGTTGTGTTTTCACCAATGATCAACCCAAAGCCATGGAGTAAGTTATTTTTCAGAGAAACATGACAAGAAAATTACTTCACATAATTATAAAGATTTACCAGTCATTCATTAAAAGGAGTAAATCTTGTATCCCTTCAATTGCTATCTAAATGCAGAGGTGCAATGTAGTTTTTTTTTTGATCAAACAATACAAATTTAAGTAAATTTATTGTTCTCCAATGCACACACACACATACACACAGTTGTGTTTAACATTCAGACCGAGGACCCCATTGTTTTTTCCATTGTTCAAATCCACATACCCTAACCTTAACAATACCCCATAACAATAAAATTCTTTCGAGGACGTGGTGATTCTTTAGAAATCACATCCGAGGACCTGGAATTCTTTTGTTCAAGTCCTCGATCAGAATACAAAACAAGTGCACACACACACACAAATGTGGTGCTGTAAACCAAAGGTATCTGTACAAAACAGCACATATTTATCACATGATGCTTACAAGTAGTAGTGACTTCTTGAACTGTTCAAAATGTATCTGCAGCAATTGGATGGAAGGTAAATAATCAATCTCTACTTTAAGATAATCGACTATGAATCCTTCTACATTGTAGTATTTCCTGTTATTAATGTTCTATAATTAGCTATTTCAAACATGAAAAAATCTGAATTATTCTTACAATGATATATATCTTATGTCTTCCACTTTATTCCCCTTCCATTATGCCCAACCCCCCCCCCCCCTACACCACTTCTCTCACACAACACTGTTACCACACTTGTATCCCTTATGGCTTGGACAAGCCAAATGTGCTGGTTACATCATTGCCCAATTGAGATTAAAAAGTACTTCAACATATCATGACTGACACTCTACTGACAGTCTTTAGACATCATGTGTTTGTTATGCTTTTCTTTATTTCAAAGAGGAAATCCAGAAAGAGGCAAGGAAGGATATAAATCAATCGTCTGTCCAGCCAGGTGGTATGTATTAATCTTTGTCGTTGCCAAAATATATCAGAAATTAACATGAATGTCTAAATTTCATTTTGAGTACTAGCTTGAAGCCGCCTTGCTCGTTTTTTAGCTTAGAGAAACAACTTAACTAGTCTTGATGGTGAGAAAATGATAATTTGCATTTAGTCCCAGAGCAAAGGCAAAGCAGATAATGTATCAACTATCTGAAATGCACAGGCTTGTTTGGGGAGGGGTGGGGGGGGGTTCATCCAAACATCTTGGCAATAATTTGGAATTGAAATTCGTTAGTAACCGCTCTCTCAGCAAATTATTCTCAATTTTCTCAAACCATATTTTCAACCCTTTGCCTGACATTGAACTACATCCTGTTCATTAGTTACTCATGTTTTCTAAGGTGTCATTTTGCTGTAGTGGAAAAGGTGTAACTTCTGCAATCTGCTGGTCCGAACATCACACAGCCAAAGCTATTGATAAAATTCAAAAGCCTAACCAAGTTCTTTAGAAAGTGGGAAACATAAATTTGATTGAAGGTGGCAGTCAATTCAATTACAATTCCTTACAATTTTTTTCCATTGTGATGGAAAGATTAGGCTACCTGAATTTAAAGGCATTGAAGACTCGCCCCAAACCGTGTGCCGCGCTCTGAAAAAGTTACCTTTCCGTTGCTTGCAAGTGAAGTTTTCTTCTTGTCGCTACAAAATGCAGACAGTAATGAAACGTGATACCTTGTTATCTTTTATCTAGACCTGAGATGTCCATCGCTGCTATGTACACTGTGTTGTGGGTATTGACCGTAGCTGTATGTACCGACGGTAGCAAGCTGTGTGTGTATTTTCTGGGATCGATGGTGGTGTCTAACACTTCTTTTACACCTCATTCAAAACTAGGTCTGATAACCGGCATGAGACATTTCTTAGTGCGCGAGTCTTCACACCCTTTAAAGTTTGATGAAGGCATTTGTCATATTATTTCATTGGCAGTCGTTGATAGGTGTTTAGCTGATAGAAGGATATTCATACTGTCAGTATATAAGTGCTTTGATTCTTTGATATAGAAGAACAGTTTAGAAAGAATTGTCCCAACTGGGTGACACATAGACAAGGAGCTGAGATATGGATCTATTAGCAGCCAATAGCTGTGATTGGTAATATTCATACTTTGGAAAGTTGAACTATGTTATCTATGAAATGCTTGTGTGGTATTTAGCACAGAGCTGGGCAATGCAAACAACCATGACACTTATTTGGCACAGGTTGCCTGGAGAATAGAAGAGAAATATATGGATAATCCCTTCTTTGTGGACAATATTGAAGTTTCACCCTTTCAATATGTTTTGTGTTTGCAGGAATGAGAGTATGGAGTGATCCTTTTCAGCCAAGAACAGACAAATGAAGTGGAAGAAGGCAATTTATCAGAGGAAATAAATGGAGCCAAATCCATTCCACTTAGTGCTTGAGAACATGTACGGTGTGGCGGTTTATATATATCCAGTATGTGTTCTGACTCCATACAATACCTGGGATGCTACCTTTCACGACGTGAACTTTCTGATGAAAATCCCTTCAAAGGAAAATAATCGCCATCAGTGATTATCATGCATAGAGGTTAAAGAAATCTAATGTTGTAATGCTACCTTAAATAACTTGTAGGTTTAACTAAGACTAAGAGTAGAACATGCATTTTGATCAGAAGGGCAGTAAGATAATTTCATGACATTTATAATCAAGAAGCATTCATAGTGAGTTCATTTTATTTCTGAATGTGAAATAAATACTTGTGATGGTTTAGGTAGGGAGTAGTTTGTATACATTCTTCTAGTATCAATGCTTATGTTTTATTTCTACATCCTGGGTTTAAAATATTGAATCCCTAGATATTAAATATTTAATGTTCCTTTGCTACTGTATATCCACTTGATCATGAACAACAGTGATATTCCAATAAGAAAGTAAATTGTAAGATGTTCATTAGAAAATGTTATGTCTGCAATATTATCTTAAATACAGATATAGGACAAAGGGAATTTTAATTGACTCTTAGCCAATCAGCAACCACTTATAAAGTGTTACCTGGGTTCTGCATACAATGATACCATCTGTATTGAAGCAGCTGTTTGATATCAACTGGCGAGTTTGTTGACTGTTTAATAAAGGAATCATTTTATAATGCAATAAATAGAAAATTATTCTAAAGGTAAATTAGCGTGTTAATCACTGAATTTCTCTCGGCATCAGATTTGATTCCATGATTTGTTGTATAAAGTCATTTAAAGTCTTGAGAAAATCTATAGGTAGGCTAGACAAACCACATTTACTGAACACCTACCACAGTCTAGTTTGTACATTAGAATCAGGGCTGAACCATTAACTGGATATTTACTAGTTACTGTACATGTTACTTTAAGATCATTATAGCATATTGCTCATGGAATTTGTTTTGGTGGGACTCACCTGTCATAAGGTTAAATATTGGTGGAGATTTGCAATTTCAGTAATGGATATGATACAGAAGATGGTAGAGTATTGCCAATACACAATGCTTTTTTTGTACCATTCAGGGCAAATTTTTAAGGATTTCAACCAGGTCTTACTCTTTGGTTGTCCAAGCAGTGAATTTGGTTGTCCCAAAGAGTGAGGAAAGTAACCAAAAAATGATCAATATGTACATTATTGGCGAGATGTGTAGTTTGGTGAATAGAAAACCAGCCTTGGGCTAATAAAACTTCAATTTAATAGGACTACCACTAATTTAGTATTAGTTCAGTATCTCCACAGTTATAAAGGGCAATATTAATTGATTTATTTGGGGTATATTAAATTACAAAGCAACCTGACTTTGATGTAGATAACTAGTTGTCTGCCAGACAAAGCATTTTGGTTGTCCAATCAGAAATTTGGTTGTTTCGGATGATCGGATGACAGCTAAAATCATTGTCCCGCCTTTTTGTATACACATATCGGAAGATTGATATGCTTACCACAGAATTGAAGAGTATTCTAGTATCAAATATTCAAAGAATTCCAATCATACATACTTTTTGGTTCTAATAAAAGGACAAAAATTCTTTACAAAATATTGTGTATTAAAACTCTTAAATAATGCACACAACACAATGTTAAACATTTTTAATCTGTATTTCTCATGATAAATATAAGATATAGATAAAATATAGAAGTATATTAAAAGACAAAACAACACACTTGCTTAATTAAATACTTTCCTATGTTTTCCTATGGTACAATTTTGTCAGATACAAACCATTTGACGATGCATTTCTCTTCGGCTGTTAGAGCAGCGGTTTGCATTCTGTTGGCAATTTTGTGCCATTTCCACCAACTACCGATAACCGTAGCAGTAATGTTGATGATAATATAATGCAGGTACAGAAAAATACTGCAGTTTCAAAATATCACATTAAGAATTGTTCGAAGACAAATTAATAATAACTGTTGAAACAGACATAGTCACAAATGTTATGTTTAATTAAATCTCCTTGGTTATATGTTGCTTGTCATAGAAATAATCATGTTCATGTTACAGATGAATAAAGACGTCGTTGAGTAACCCCCTCTCTGCAGCATCGAGTTGGAAGATGCCAGTTAAGACACTGCACATTTTGAACTACCTGAGCTCTGTTGTCGCTGCATACCCTGCAGAGAGGAAACCAACAAGAATGTTGTCATTCTAAAATCATACTTAAAATTACATTTTGTGAAATGTGTGTACTAGGGGAAACGATAGCATTCCACGAGCAAACCATGAGAGATTAACTCAAGATAACACAACTTTCACCAGACTTCACCAAACATTGTTATCGATAATCTGAACTGATCAAATTACAAGTACAACAGAATCAATTGCGATACATCAGACTTGTCCAAGCCTTAACGAAGATTCCATCTGACTTTTACCAAAATGTTTGCAGAAAGCTATCACTAGTTTTAAAATAAACACATATCACAAATGTAGGATATTTCAAAACTTGAGTTATTCTAAAATGTTTTGCATATAATAAAACTATGGAGTTATTGCTTTTAGGTCTAAAGATGAGTTTCTTTGCAGAATTTTATGAAAAGAAGCAGGTAATTCTTTTCACTTACTATCTTCCAAATTTTGTTGCCATTTGTGTTCTATGAAGATAGCTACCATCTATTAGTTTACACTTCAAACTGACAAGTCACTTATGAAACAGACTTCAAAGTTTCCCCAACAAGAACAAATTATGTGAAAGGTGCAGTTTGTTGAGTCACATTTTTGTGATTCATTTTGCATTGGCACAGATGTTTGTATGGAACACCAAAGGCACATACACATTTCTATGACTGTATTCTGCAGGACATTCACTAGTCAACAGTCGGTGTGTACTTACACATATGTGATACATACCAAGTACAAAGTTTACAAATACAGATTTAAAATGGGAGAGAGGACGAGTATGGCAGACAGAAAGCGGTTGGCGAAGCTAAAATATATTAACTGGCCCCGGACATAAAGGATTCTCTCTGAGAGTACAATGTTTATCCTATAGTTAATGTGGGGGATAATTTATCGAGTATCGCATCACAAAATGCCGTACAAAATGGTAAAGAGTGCTATACAAGTGTATAGATATATTGATGTATTCTACACAGAAACTATAGCATTCAACAAGAGAATAAAAGTCAGAGCCTGTGAAAATGCTACACCAAATTTGAACACCAAATTATGCCCTGTGATGTTATTTGAGTGGAACAGCTTTCGCAGAAGAACAAGAGATAAGACTAACTAAATGTCAATTCAGAAAATAACAGAATTGTGGACAAGCAAATTAGCTTGCAAGTACAAGTTGTCCAGCTTTGAGAGAAGTTTTGATCAACTGTGTGGAATAAGGATGATTATGGAATAAAATGAAGGGGTTCATTTGACCTACTATTAAATCACCCCAAAGTGATACCCAGCTTAAATATGTAAGGTTGGATAACCACATGTTGGGAGGACCACTTTCACAGTGTTCCACGGTTAAAGCGCTACTTCAGAAACATTTAATTACGGTTAGGAATGACAGGAAGGGGAAGATGTACAGAGAGAGAGAGAGATAAACGACTAAATCAAACCAATCAGAAAAACCTGAATGGTTGCAAAAACATTCAGAAGGACAGTACTTGATCTCACTTGGTTTTGTTGCCTCCTCTGTTCGTCTTCACTCTGTGCTAGTGCCCTCGCTAGTGCCAAATCTGCCTCCTCTTGTTGCGTCTGTGTTGGTGGTACGTTGTCAGATGGAGGACCCGCATCTGAGGCTAGAGAAAGCTGCAGAGCCCTGGCCATTGCTTCATCTTCCGACTATATTATTAAGAGAAGGCTTAACTTTACTCATCAAGGAAGAAAATCATTTTACTAATTTATGTATTAGTTATGTATCAAACGGTACTGAGATGCAACAAAAAGGGCTCCTGTTAACGGCATTTTCAATGCAACCATTCCAGCAGAGGTTTGAATATCCATGCAAGTTATTTTGTGGAACACTGACAAAGAAACGCTGTTCGTGTGAGTTTGCAGTCATTTAAGGTATATATGTAACAATTTTGAATTAACTTACATGTTGAATGACATTAATTGACTGTGAAACTGTCACTATGGGTAAATTATGCCTAAATGTATATATTCCATTTGTTTATAGACAATTTGGTGATTTCACTCCTAAAACAAGCCAAATGAGTGAGTTCATAAGGCATTATGTATATCAAATTTAGAAATTATTGCAGCTTCCATATACTATCAGCGCTGCTATCTCTGAGTAACAATGTATTCATTCTTTAAGTTGTAATTAGACTTTTCATACAACTACTTACAACATACTTTTAAAAAAATTAACTACAAAATTAAGAAAGATAACTTCAAGCTGGGGAATTTTCCACTTACTGATTAGCAGCCAATAATTCAAAGCAGCTGGACTGTGTAGTTCAGCGTGCAAAATTGTAAGCTAAGAATTTACAGACATCACTTTACTAATAGGACATAACACCCTTGTCAACCCAAATAACCTGTTCAACAAAGTAAGAATGACCTACCATTCCAGCCTGCATGCTGTACGCGTTGGACACAGGTGGAGTCGTTCTCTGACGAGACATCTCTCTTTCTCTCCGCTCACTACAGAGAAGAAGAAAAAAAAAAATGATTCCATTCCTTTAGAGATGATATCCACATCTAGTGTTTATTGACTCAGTCAAGTTTTGAATTGCGAATGGCATTTATACTATATAGACATCATTTACCATCCAAGCTATTATTGTGATCTGCTATGCATGTATGCACTTTGCAATTACATATCAAAGGAAGGCATTAATATACAGTTTGACCATTTCAACAAACAAACTTTCCTCTGACATCAACCATATCGTAGAATTACATTATATAGAACTACAAGGCTCTTCTAATCATGTTGTACCATGTCAAGTGTGCTATTTGCTACACTAAATCTTCAGAATTAAATGATCTTACCGTGCTAAATCTGCTCCAATGTTCACTAAAGTAGTTTTTTGAGGCTCCCTCTTGGATTTCGGTAGCTGTTGTTTACTATTGGTTTTGTTGGAAGAAGACTGAGCTCTATTCACTGCAGCAAACCTTAACGTAAGCAAAACAATGTAATAAATATCAAATGAATAAGTTTTGTAATGAATGACGGACATCTTCTACTTATTCTCTGGAACCAAAAAACACTTAGATGGGCAAGTGAAATGGTACAGGCAATACCAAAAACTTGCAACTTATAAATTTTTATATATTGTACTGTAAAAATCTTTAATTTGCAACGAGAGCTTTACCTGTGTCAATATTTTCACTCTGAATACAAAGAAACGTAACCAGTACCTTCCTTTGGAATATGGTCGTAAAACGCCAAATATCTAGTTCAATGACCTACAGTACCACGAGACTATTGTGGCTCCTTTCCTAGAATCGATGCAACAAATAAATTTTTGTATCATTAGTATAAAATGATAAAATCATGCACTTGACAAAAGCAACAATACATTGAAGAAGAAGAATCAAACCCAACCATCAATACTAACCTAGGTATACAGAGATCCCCAAAGCAGCTACAACAAACTTATTCCACTAGAGTAGTGTGTCTTTCCTTTCAGTAGACTGAAGATTTGAATTAGTCACAGAGCCACCACTTGTTAAACTACCTAGCACCACCTGTTGGATCACTGAGACATTGTCAATTTGTGTCCTAGTCTGCCCCTGACCACACATAAATGTTTCCTCCCCCCAACCCCCCTCCCCAGCAAAATATGGATGTCCCATTCAACTGTTTTTATAATTAAAAAAAAATTTAAAAAGTCTTTAAACTATGAGGTAACTTGCTTCTTATGTGAAAATTCTGATAATATTGTTATGATAATCAGACTGGAAGGAAGAGATGAGATATGCTGATATTTGATGGAACATACCCTGAGTTAGTGATGCCTGAGCTGTGATTACCCTGGTGTCCTTTGCAGGCATGATCTAATTCATGGCGATGCTTTAGGCAAAAGTTAAGTCTGCAGGAGTCGCATACTAAAGGCATTAACTGTTGAGAGAGAACAAAGACGGTTTGATGATCCCACCCACACAGTAACTCACTAACAAGCTAAAATGAGGACTAAGAAGTTACTGGGAGTATAAAGTACATGACAAATTGCTGTCTTAAGTAGTTGGCAAATTCATAATTCTTTTATTTCTCCTTGAAGATATGGCATATGAATGGCCATCAATATAATTATGTCAATTTTGTGATTATGTCAATAACATTAAATTAAATTTGTGACTACATTTCATTAATAAGTCACAAACCAAAATTGAATAAGTTCATTTCTGGCATAGTGTACTCACTTGTATAACTAATGCAATGTTTTGTAAAAAAAACGATACTTATTTCTCTAACAACAATGTAAATTTAGGTTGACATCAGCCTTATTTCAGTTGATTTTACCAAACCTACCTCATGATAAGATAGCAATTAATAAAACTTAGTCACCCCACCATATGAAGGTAATACTGAAATAGTAACAAACAAATTTGATTCCATCCTCAACATGTGATGAACAGACACTTTTCATAGTAAGGTAATGTTAATACAAACATTTAAAACCAAATGAGAAAATTTCAAATTTTTAGGTCTTACTTTGTCGACCTAAAATAAACATTGACTTAAAAGGAATTCATCAAATTCATTGCCATT